>JAVYIG010006937.1:0-109313 GCA_035222895.1 Strongylocentrotus droebachiensis
GGGCAGATAATGAACTATTTGGAAAATGTGATTTTCTCTTTGAAATTCAGATACCGTCCGCCAATTGACTTTTTGGTACCCTTTCTTCAAATCGTTTTAATCGCTGAAGCGTGAAATATGCATCATATAAGTTGCATCAAGTGAAAGAAGGGAATCTAAGCTTGACAAATATGTTTGTGAGTTGCGATAATGCATATGATGATACGTGAACTTGATAACAAATATTGTACACTGCTGATAACAACGGGTCGCGAGTCGTTTCAGGATCAGACGTCACTACAACATGGGGACAAAAATGAATAATTTATTTTACTGAAACATTAAGATGTAAATTTTGAACTAATCTGAACATGTTTACTTTAATGACTTATTTTTCATAATCAGTCCTAACTTGTGATATCACTGGCTGTCTACCCTAACAACAAAGAAGGACAACATACTTCATGCATGGCTGATCGTCAACAAGCTAGTTTGTTGTTTGTTGCTAAGGGAGGCAGCCAGTGAAAACGGATTCGTTTGATAAATTTATGGAAATGCAAGCATTACTTTAAACAAACAGAACTTTGTTATTTCTGGCTCACTGATAAATCAAATGAACAAAGTCCCAAATAAAGAAAAAAAAAAAAAACGAAAATAAGTACACAACGTCCCCCCTCCAAAAATAAATGCCAGAAATCGGAGATTGGAGGTTTAAACGATTACAGTTACTACGGTTATATTTTTAATTTGGGTTCACATGATAATGTAATTCCGACACTATTATTATTAAGTATATTTACCAGTAGAAAATAAAGATGTGATGGCAGTCCATGCCGTAGTCTCATCTATATACAAAAAAAACAAAAAACAAACAAAGGGGGATCAAATTGAAATCAGAATCTAAAACTTGTTTGGAACAAAGTTGTTTCCAAGTCGCATCTTAGTATTTTAAGGCAACATGGACTGCAGCCCATACCAATGATGGTCTCTATGGCCATCTTTAGCCGTCTGAGACAGCTTCATGCGCATTTTTTCCCCCTAATTTATAATTAATTCAAGTGTTGAAACGAGCTGTAATTATTATAACTTAGTGCAGCGGAACCTTCTTTCTAAACAATGCCTAAGCAAGTGGCAAATCTGTCTTTTATTTGGAGTTTAAGATTAAGGTCTGGGTCCTTGATTAAAATGGCAAGTTCTAGTTTTAGGCCTAATATGCAGTTCTTGTTAAGCGAAAATCAAATTGACGTCCCCATGTGCTTCCAAAGGGCTTCAGATATTAACATCCCGGTTTTGGCTCCGGCAACCTTAGTACTCGGTGCATTCAAGGAATAAATCCTACTACGTACCCATTCACTAGACTACGCCTAGATAGAGTGTGGTTTGTCGAAGGACGTTAGTGCCCTTGCCTTGTGGTTCACAGTCCGGAATATTCATCCACTAGATCAGGGAGTTGGAATGGATGGAGATACCGTCTCGAAAGAGTTTCCCGAGGAAAAGATATTCAGGATTAAATCCGAAACGTCGTCTGCTTCCCTAAGTTCTCTATTCAATCGGTCGTAAAAATATGGAGGCATTGACCTTAGAACTCAAGCGTGGCACCACAAAAATGACGTCATGTTCAAGTTGTATATAGCTATGATATATAAAATACAGGATACACCAGTAGCAGATCCTGGAAGAAAAAAAAACGTGTAAAACACGTTAATTTAACCCTTTTTTGGAGATGGGCCCCCCCACCCCCCCCCCCCTCCTTGAGCGCCAGGGGGGTGCGATTTTTCAAATTTTCGAGGGTCAAACAAAAAAATTGTGCTCACTACCCCCCCCCCCCCCCCCCCCCACCTACTGAGCAAAATATTGGCCGCACGATTTTCAAATTTCAGCACACTTAATTTCAAATTGATTTCAAATTTGGCCCCCCCCTAAGAAATCCTGGAACCGCGCCTGGGATACACAACATAATGACCAATGCAACTCTCTATCAAATGCTTTGTTCGTGCTCGGATAACTCTACTGAAGACTTAGCCATTTGAACCAGCGAAATCGACCAAGGAAATCAAGGTTCTCATCATCATTATTTTTCATCTAATTATTGACATTTTACGAAAATTTCCGAAATTTGTACATATCTAGGAGCGTAGTCCAAAGTTTTATCTCCCAAAAGAACTAAATAAAATAGTGTCACTATATATGTTTGCACACTTGGTGGATGAGGGTTAGGAGCTGTCACTTTATCACTATTTTTCACCCCGAGTAGAAGTCGGCAACGCATAAGCCGCCCTGCTCACTCTAGGCTGTGGGGTGGAAAGGGAGCACTTAGTGCTACCAGGGAGCTGTGCGGTCTCGGAGAGGGATTAGGGGATTACGGTAGGGTAAACAAAAAACGTGCGGTGCTACGGATGAATTCTAAAGGGCCTCTTAGACGGGATCTCCATTCATTCCAACTCCCTGGCTCATATTACTTGCCAGAATGTCAATGTAGCTGGATATCCTGAAAGCAAAGCGGACTAGAAATGTTTGAAAGTCTTTACACATGTACCTTCTATTGCTTCGTAAACGCTCATTTCCAGCTGAAATCCATTGTCGGTTATATTCGAATTACTGGTGAACTTCATCCAGCTGGTGGGTGTCATCAATCTACAAGGATCAACATTCAATATGACATCACCATTCCGATACACGGTAATATCATACACTAACAAGAGTGCGTCCTCTGGTAGGTTTGATTGTTTTGGGCCTGACGTTTTCGAAATCACATTTAAGCCTGTATGTAAGCGACCAGGGGACCGACGGCTTTAAGTCCTCTCCGAGAGACTTGGTAATGAGGATTATTGACTTACCAAAGGGCACTGGTACATTGACTTGGTTTCGAACCCGAGATCACTGCTCTTTTAAAAACACTAAGCCATCGCGTCTCCCTGGTCAAAACGATGCAGACGTCTATGATTATAGAACTATTGAAAGGAAAACTATGCAAGAGTGAAAATATATAGAATTCGTTAATCTTTTGTAGAGGAAAAGTTGCATCCTTAAGTTTGATGAATACACAATAAAACGAGACATGCAATAGTGTCACAACGATGTGCGTGCAATGACGCACATGATTGTATGTTTCAAACTAAAGAGTTTCTCTCGGACTATCCAGAGCAATTCGTAAGAAGTATGTAGCTTCTGTGATATAGGAGATAGGTAGGGCGAAAGAAAGGCCACCAAAAGTGCCCGAAACGGACAAAATGGCGCCTGGACTGTTACGTTTGAGGGATTCCGGAGAACGAAGAATACGGTGGCCTTGAAGGGATGCTAGAGACTATGCCAACTCTGTATGTGCATACAGAGGTGATATTTGAACGCGCACGTGCGCGTAAACACAAGTACGTACAACTTGCTAGGCCGTCGTCTCTTTCCAAAATTATTAATTTATTTAATTTTCTCTAAAAAAAAGAAAAAAAAGGTATAGGGTCTAAAAAGAAAATAAGAGGAAGGAAAGGGGATGGAAAGAGAAAGAATCCTAAAAATAGTCATTTATGACATGAAATTGTACATATGTATATATATAAATAATTCATAAAATAGTGTGTGGCAAAAATAGTCAACTGTGACTGATTGCCAAACAAAATCAAATCAAGAAGAAGAAGAAGAAGTATGAAGGAAATTGGAATAGAGGAAAGGACCTAGAAAGGGCTCGCAAGCACCGCGTGCAAAACCAATCAACATCATGCAGTGTGTCACACAAAGCTGCATTACTATCCGGGCTGTGCTATTGATTCTGCACATTTCAAACACCACTGTACACAACTCAACTGATTTTTACTAAAAATCGGTACTTTAGTGACAATTGATGACACCTAAATAGCAGTAAAACACACATTTTTCAACTAAAGCTATGGTCACAAATCAGAGAGGCGACCGACCGATTAGTAGCCTGCTCGGTCGCCGCTGGAATTTAGGCATAGCCTCAGCGATTTTTGGAGAAGTCGAGCAGGCTGTAGAGCCCCAGCGATGCCTGGGCGGTGCCCTGTCGATTTCCCGTCGGTCGATTTTAGGTCAAAACTGGGCGAAATAGCGGAGCTTTTCCACGCGATATCCCGGCAGTGACCGACCGGTGACCCACCGATTCCCGAGCAGTCTCCCACCGGCCGCCGGCTAATTTTAAAGATATTGCACGGCGGCCGGCCAGTGATCGGCGGGGCTCCAAAATACGCTCGGTCCCCGCCCGGGCACCGAACTAATTGAGCGTTCGCCGCCGAGCGATTTAGGTCAAAAATCGAAGCCGCTAGGTCAAAGGCTGCCGACCGATTTTGGACTCGCCGCCCAGTGACCGACTGATCTCCCAGCGGCGACCGAGCGGCGACCGGGCGGCGATTGCTCGACAGCCTTTGACCTAGCGGCTTCGAAATTTGACCTAAATCGCTCGACGGTGAACGCTCGATTAGGTCGACGCCCGGGCGGCGACGGCCCGGCCACCGAGCGTAATATGGGCGACGAGTGACAGTGAGCAGGCGCCGCCCGAATTTTAACTCCGCGCTAAAATTTCAGCAGCGACCGAGCGATGCCATAAAAAAAAAAACCGGGCCTGGGCGCCCGCCGCTCGGTGGCCGAGCAAAATTGGCTAAAAACTCGCCGCTCGGCCGCCGAGCAGGCTACTTTTGGGTAATGTGACCATAGCATTAACCGACGTTAGAAAGAATAATTTAAAAATTCAAATTGTAAGTCTACTGTCAAACTTGCCGATCAACCACATCGAATGATTGTGTGCATTTGTGTATTATAAGTGTATTGACTATTCATGTGTGCAAAATAATGCTGCCTATTAACACGTAGTGCAGCACTCAAGGTTAATACGTATTAGCATTGACCCCCTTGCTTTGCTGGAGTGGCAGTGTGTGTCCCTCAAACAAGGCTACAGTTGAACAAAGTCTCCCGAAATAAGTATTACGAACATTTCCTGGAAATGTGGATACACACATACAGAAAGAATTTGATGACATATTTTTACAGACCTGATATCTGAAGGTAGCGTTGACCCTGACAGAGAAGCAAGTTGAACGCTATTATAAGACGTGGGTGAATCTCCAGTACCAATTTTTAGATAGTCACAGCAACTTTCAGTGTTAAAATCCAGAAAGTGGATGAGAACATAGTAGCCCGGTGGAGCAGTGATGTACCAATTGTAGTATGCATTGTTAGTGTAGTTTGAAGGATAGTTTGGAGATGTGATGTTCTGTGTTTCACCAACAACTAGGGTCACATTCTCACCTGTTAGATAAAGATTAAATAATGTAGTATTTATCATATTAAATTCATGCCCTAACCGATTTTGAGTGTTTTAGGGCATTTTGGTACTGATTTATTTTTTTCAACCGAGAGAAACTTTTGGTTTTCTACAAAAGGATTTCTTCCTCGTACTGCCTTTCTTTTACAATTAGAATGGAATATCTTTAAAAGGGGATATCTCAATGAGCGGCGAATGCTTGCACATGTAGCGTATTTGGGGATTCGTAAAAGGTTGCAAGAAAGTTCGCAAACAGTTTTTTCCGTCGCAAAAAATGTTCAAAATTTCTTTGCGAATTTATTTTCACGTAAACAGTTGTCAGACGGTGTCGCTGAAGTTCTTTTTGATTCGCTAATGCTAGCGACCACGTTAACATTATGGTTCCTATTTAAAAACCGATCCATTGAGTACCAGGAGTTAGCAAGAGGTCCCAAACATTCACAAGTAGTGGCAAAGAATGGGCAAATAGTTACTAACATTTGCTTACATTCGCTTATAATCGCCAACTGACTTTTGCAAACACTTTCGCAAACATTCGCTCAAATGAGCTGCTCATTGTCGCTAAACATCGATAAAAGGTAGTGAATCCAAATTTCGCAACGTTCGCAAGCATTCGCTGCTCAGTGAGATAGGCCCTTAAAAGGTGGTGAATCCAAAATTCGCAACGTTCATAAGCATTCGCCGCTCAGTGAGATTAGCCTTAATTGTTTAGTGTGCAGAAATATTGCAATGAATGACAAAATACACGCAGAGCCAATTTTACCATTTATGCTTTGTTGGCCTGGAATTTATCGTCATAAATCTTACCTAATTTCTGCTAATCAATTTCTCAGAAATTTTGCTTCAATTGAATATTTCAGGTCATGCACTTATGTTTAAGGAGCTGGTATAATTGCGATGACGATATCGTCATTGCCTTGTCTTCGTTCACATTTTGCCTAATTAATATTCTTCTCCGTGTTTTCGTCAGGAAATCGGATTCGTTTTTCACGTAGAGCTTGTTATCACTAGTTATGCTGTTTTCCTCATGTCCGTTTCCTTTCAAATTTCATAGGCATAGTCTCTAGCTTCTCATCAAGGTCATTACATTCTTCGATTTTCGAAATCACTCATGCATAACCATCCAGGCGCCATTTTGTCCGTTTCTGGTCCGTTTTAAGGCTTTTCTTTCTTCATTCCTATCTCTCCACTATCCTAGATCATACAGTGTTCTAACGAATTCTTCTAAATAGTCCAAGATATGTTCTTTCATCTGCGACGTATAACCTGACTTTCAAAATGCCATCTTCGCACTGCAAATTAAGATCCGAAACCGACTCAGTGAAAAATCTCAAATTTTAAAAATAATGGACTCCTCAAAATCTAAAATTGCAATAACTTTCTGATACCATTTCCGTTTTCACTCAATTTCTTGCAGTATTTTTATCTTATAATTGCACAAAGCCATGCTGAATTTAACGCTCCAATAAATACGCAAATAATAAATAGCGCCCTCTAAAGTTATGGGAGTTGGCTTGCTTTTTTGTGGTCGTATCTCCATCGTTTCTGACCAAACCCGTACCCGTTTTTGGATTGAAATACTTGAAAATATGCTCTTTCCAGCCAAATTCAAAATTATATATCTTAACGCTGACCAAATTTGAGAAAATTGCCCTCAAAATTCGCCATTTTCAAGAAAATTGCGAATTAACTTCAACTTGCTATAAAAACACGATCCTAATGCCTACGTCAATGAAACTTGGCATACACATGTATCCAAATACGTGACATCTTTCTGCCAAGTTTGGTATAATTTAATAACGTCAGCGCAAAGTTATCGTCAAAAATGATGATTTTACTAAGCATTACAAATTATAAGCCAGTTCAATGCGTACAGTCCATTCGCGCAGATAACAATGAAGTAACCCTTCGGATGATACCAAATATGCTTTATGTTCACACTCAACATTTTTAGTAAATCGAATTTGAACAAGGGTCACTATACGAATTCCGCCGAGTTTCCGACTGATTATAACACGTATGGGCTATGACGTCATTTTTTCAGACTGCTATTCGCCCCCTATTAGCTATGGTCACAACCCAAAAAGTTTTTAGCCAATTTCGCTCGATTTTGAACTCGCCGCCTAGTGACCGACTGATCTCCCAGCGGCGACCGGGCGGCGACCGGCCGACAACCACTCGGCAGCCTTTGACGTAGCGGTTTCGATTTTTTAAAACCTTAATTATATTTCCGTTCTTCTCATTGGCTGATATGTTCTACATCATTAGCAGCTTGGAAAGAGGTCACAAACAATTAGACTTTGATTATTTATTGCTTTGCCTCACTATTTATAAAGGCAAAAAAAACGGAATAAACTGAGATTTTAACCGTCAAGTCAACTTCAAAGTGCTATTAGTAACACGCTGTCCTTACCGATTGAGCCAACGATGGGTTGATGAACAGTGATTCTGCATGATTTTTATAACCCTATCACTCACCCTAACGGTTACGTCATTGCTAATGACGTAACATATCAGCCAATCAGATGACCGAATATATTAGCATTGGCAAACCTGTTGGCAAACACGTTCACCGTCGAGCGATTTAGGTCAAAACTCGAAGCCGCTAAATTAAAGGCTGCCAAGTGGTCGCTGCCCGTTCGCCGCTGGGAGATCAGTCGGTCACTGGGCGGCGAGTTCAAAATCGGTCGGCAGCCTTTGACCTAGCGGACTCGAGTAAGAAGACCTAGCGGACCCGAAATTCGAAAATTTGGCCGATCGTTATTTCGTTCCGTTAGGGGGGGGGGGGGGGGGGTAAGGTCACCTTTTTTGGTAACCCATTACCACGATTTTTTTATTTTTTATTTTTTAATAAAAAAAAAAGGGAGGGGGTTCCTCCAAAACACACACACAAAAAACCCTCTAATGAACGTCAATTAAAAGTGAATTCATACCAGAACACGGTCCTAATGTAATGTCATCTATAGCCATGTCAGCGGTATAATTGGAAATCATGCCTTCGAAGGCGAAATACCCGGCCTTCGACGTCGAGATAAAATCCGTCACCGGTATGTTTGCTTCGATCCAACGGTTCCCCTGCTCGCCGCTCTTCGCCCACACGAGATCGTTCTGATTCATGCTCGTCGCCGACGTAGTGAAATACAAGCTGAGGGTTCCAATGCCATTCCCAAACATGTGATACCAGAAAGTGAAACAGACGTTGATGTCCGTGCTGGCGAGGTCGACGATGTCGGGTGATCGCATGATGGCGTAATCACCGGGAACTTGTGGCCATGATGCCTCGGTATACATGTAGTGGCCGACTGTAAATCAACAACAAAAGGTTTCGGTAAAATGAAGTCTTTCGAGCTTGAAAGTAATTGCTTTGTCTTTGCTTTAAACGTTGGTAGAAGTCTAAGGTTTATGTCATAAGACTCCAGTCTTCATGACACATGACACATTACCCAAAGCAAAAACTTTGGTGCCTCTTATGTGTGAATTAATCAATTTGGAATATGGCGTTCTGAGAATAATATGATACATTTTGACAAGCTTTGATTTAACTTATTGGCTGATTAACTGAAGTTCACATTTATTCATTTGTCAGTGAAAACACACAATTATGACGGTACAGTAAAATAAGATCCAAAATCAGAAGGAGGGGAAACCCGGAAAGGAATCCTTGTGTTGGGAACGCAAGTTATATATATATAAATTCAAGTTACTGTAAAAACTGAGGAGAGCGCTTGACATAGGAGGATAATTCCATGTGAATTGCATGTTAATAAGTACTATTGCGTATGTTGTTTCAGCATGCAAAAACACAGACTAAAGACATCTACTTTAAAAAACAGTGACGAAATATATTCTTAGCGAATTGGGGTTCGAGTTTGGCCTATCTTTTTAGTCTTTATAAGGTGCAATACGTGTGAATCTTCGCCATTTTGGCAAAACTTACATGCAGTTCCCAAAGTGTGATCTACATCAGGCCCAGTCGAGAATGTGAGTGTAGGACCACTATGCCGGGTCCAATCAAAGTCATCTGAAGTGACCTGCTCCCATCCACACCCGTCAACCTCAAAATCGCATTCCATTGAGGCTACAAAAGGAATGAAAAGAAAAGTAAGATAAAGAGTAAAACGAAGCAAAACAAAATGTGATACATTCATATTATTATCTAGTTATTACTTTCTATAATAATCTTCGTTAATATGAGAAATTAAACCCATTTCTTTCGAAAACCAGTGGTTTCTGGAATGGGGTAATCCTGGTCTATGGGCCAATCAAACCAGAAAAGCTAACGCACATACAGGATTATTACGAAGAAAGGCTCTGCAAACGACCCGCTGATTTTGCGTGGGCGATGGTTCCATTGGTATTTTTAAAAATAGCTACACAACGAATAGAGAGGTATTATGGATTAATTTAAAACAAAGATAGCTAAATTCTTAAATGGTTGATTGTAAGAATAGTTTTTCAAAATAGGGACGATTTACACAATAAAGCTTCACAGCATTTTTGTTCTTCCATTGCTGAAAGTATAAGGGGTGACGAAAATGAAGTAATTTATAGGCCTTTACGATACAGAGAAAGAGAGAGTTGAAATTAAATGTTGAGGTTTGCTGTAACGGGGAGATGGATCATCATCAAAGATTTCCTGAAATCCTAGATCCACCCTCCCGATATTTATGTTAAATATTACACCGCTCTCACTCCGAATTTGATGTGAACATTTGCTCTTCCCCTTTGTCATAACGAATGTTCTATTTTGATCCGTAGAGACGCTTTTGCCCCTGCCCCTTTTTTTTAATGTCATTGGCTTTTACAGATTAGCAACGGAACTACAAATTTTGAGTTTGGCAAATGGGGGTATAGACTATACTATAGGGCTTTTATAACACTTCATCCCACCAGCGATACCCCTGGAAAATGTTAGGTCTAATCTTCTACAAACTAAGTTAATGGGGGTATGATACTTGATATACTTTATGTCCGAGGACCGAGGGTGAGACATATTCCACAGTGTCGTTAATAACAAATGAAATTTTTGCAATGACAAAATCGTCATTGCCTTGTTTTCGTTCACATTCTTTTTCTCCGTGTTTTCCGTGTTTTCGTCAGGAAATCGCATTCGTTTTGCACGTAGTGCTTGTTATCACTAGTTATGTCCTTTCCTCATGTCCTGTTCCTTTCAAATTTCATAGGCATAGTCTTTATCTTCCCATCAAGGTCACTACATTCTTCGATTTTCGAAATCACTCATTCATATTCCGTCCATTCGCCATTTTGTCCGTTTCTGGACCGTTTTAAGGCCTTTCTCCACTATCCTAGATCCTACAGAGTTCTAACAAATTCCTTTAAATAGTCCAAGATATGTTCTTTCATCTGCGACACATAACCTGACATTCAAAATGCCATCTTTGAACTACAAATTCAAATCCGAAACCGACTCCGTCGAAAATTTCTAAACTTTTCAAAAATGGACCCCTACAAATCTTAAATTGCCATAACTTTCTCATACCATTTTCGTTTCGTATCAATTTCTCGCAGTATCTTTATCTCATAATTGCACAAAGCCCTGCCGAATGTTAGGCTCCAATGAATATCCAATGAAATAAATAGCGCCCTCTAAAGTTCTGGGAATTGGCTTTCTTTCTGTGGCCATATCTCCATCGTTTCTGGCCAAACCCTTACCCTTTTTTTGGATTAAGATACTTGAAGATATGCCCTTTCCAGCCAAATACACAATTATATACCCTAACGCTGACAAATTTGAGAAAATTGCCCTCCAAATTCGCCGTTTTTCGAGAAAATTGCGAAATATCTTCAACTTGCTCTAAAATAACGATCCTTTTACCCACGTCAATGAAACTTAGCATACACATGTATCCAAACCTTTGGCAACTTTCTGCCAAATTTGATAACATTTGATGACGTCAGTGCAGAGTAATTGCCACAAATGATGAATTTACTATGCATTACGTTTACTGTGTGTAGTACATGGCACGTAGGTAGAAATGGTGTCTAACTGACCGCAAGGAAGTGTTCTTCCCAATGATACCAAATATGTCATATGTTATTACATAAATACTTGAGTAAATTGCATTTGAAATTTGAAAAAGGGTTACTCTACAAATTCTGCTGAGTTCCCACCAAGTTATAACACTTATCGGCTATGACGTCATTTTTCAGACTGCTTTTTGCCCCCCCCCATCCCCCACCGTCCTTCTATTTCCTTGAAATTTTGCAAGCCTATTCTGGGTTTTTAAACGCAGGGCCTCTCGAAACCGGATTTTGAAATTCGTCAAGGGGGACATTTTAGATGCCATTTTATACTCTGCATGATTGTGTTAGTATGGGCGGCCGTTTGTGCCACAGCACGCGTTAGCACATGTTCATCATGCACCAAATCCCATTGGTTTTGAACGCAGTGCTTGCGAGCCCTTTCTAGGTCCCTTCATCCACTCTTCCAATTCTCTTCAAATTTCGTAGGCATAGTCTCTAGCATTCCTTCAATGTCTATGAATTCTTCGTTCTCTGGAATCCCTCATGCGTGACCGTCCAGGCACCATTTCGTCCATTCCGGGTCGTTTTGGTGGCCTTTCTTTCGCCCAACCTATCTCCATTATCACATAGCTACAGACTTCTTACAAATTGTTCTGGATAGTCCGAGATAAGCTCTTTCGTTTGAAACGTAGTATCACGTGCGTCATTGAACGCATATCGTTATGACACGATTACATGTACAGTTTGTAAACTATAATTGTGCACGGATGATATGAAAGTGCAAAACTTCAAATGTTTAAAAATAAAAAAGATAATCATTATACGCCTACTAGAGCTTTTTTCCATGAAAGCATTTCCATGTTTTAAACAAAAGCTAAACTTTTTAAACATATTTTATTGAGACATCTTGAATACACTGGTGTGATTATCAGATACGCGAATACTAACTGGATTAACGGCCTAAATATTTTATTAATACAACGAAAAATTAACACAACTGGTTACTTGTATTGGTATACCTTTTGGAGGTGGAATGGTTGTTCCAGGCGACCATTCTGTTTAAAAAAAAAAAGAAAAAAGGGAAGAAAGTGCAGATATTTATTGTCTTTGAATTCTGTTAAAGAAAATGGAAATCAATTTATAGAGAGGCGTGGCTGCACATATATAAAGATATCAAACATGATAATATCCTCACTGGCACAACAAAAATCCAAGGAAAAAAACACGAAAAGAAACAAAACAAATTGCCAGTATGTATAAAAAAGTAGTCGATCTGAAAATTAAATCTAGATCTAAAGATGTAACGTTTCCAAGATATCATAGAAAAACAAACAGCATATTGCCCGTGCAGGCAATCCCTTACCATTTCAAATTTTGAGTACCTATTACGTGACATATTTTGGTATAATTTTTCTCTAGCGGCGGGATATCAGAAATAAAATCATGATTTTTAGGAATTCATCTATAAAAAAAAAAAATTCATGCCTAGACGCTAGTGCTGGGCGCAGGGATTTGATCCAGAGTCGTGCATCATAGTTTTAAATATGCCTTATCTGAAAATAGGTTGTGGATTTAGAGAATCTTTTGTTCATCAGCTATTTGAGAAGGTACTGAATTCAATCATTGTTTAAGGATAAACATCATAGTGCATCAATCCGGTGTTTTTATATTCTTTTTAGTATATATGTCATGTCAATCATCAAATAAAGAAAGTAAAATTAAATTCTACCTTTAGGAGTTGTGTATTCCGCTTGAGTCGCACTTGACTGCTCTGTTTACATAATTATGAAGACAAATCAAATACTCATTTTTTATGGAAATATATCGTAATATCTCCACAATGCCTCCGCCTTAATTCAGTTAAGATCAAGGCTCAAAATGTTCTTTAAATATCACGATGAGAAACCTACACTTACATGTCAATTCATCATTATGACCTTTGACCTTTGACCCGACTATCCCAAATTTGATCACTTGTCTCTCTACAGTGACTCATAATATTTTATACTAGTAACATGTTTGAAGGGTAACTCTCTCAGTATTTAATCTATCCTTCTGAGAGGGCCTATACAAACTAAAGATTATAAAACAATGACAATTGAACAGCCCGAACAACATATTGAGGCAAAATAGGGTAAGCAGAAAATTCGTATGGTCTATGTAAATATTATCACAAGTTTTTTTGACGATTCATAGCAATAATTTCAAAATAAGAATTATAATCTTAACTCTTTAAAGACACCTTCTTTTTTTGTTTGGGGGGGGGGGGGGTTGCAAAAATAAAATATTCAAAGATTTTTTTTGCAGTTGAATTCATGTCATTCATATAATCTTCAACATGTATGTGTCCCATTCACTCACCTGAGGTGTGTGTGTATGTGGAGGCATCAAATTCAGTCAAATAAGAAGGTGTTGTCACTAAAAGAAGAGAGGAAAGAAGGAGGTGGGGAAAGAGAGATGAGAGAGTTAAAGAGAGGAAATAAAAGAGTATGCCAACTGAAACATAGTCGATAAATGAAGGAAAATGACATCATACACCTCGTTCGACATCGGGTTACTGTCTTCCTAATAAGATGATACAGTCTCATTATGCCACAGTTTACATTTAATCACGATAGCATTGACTGTTTTAAAATTGAAAAATAAATACGTTGAAAAATGAATCATCACAACTCATCAGAATAGGTTAGTTTGAAATATAGTTAATACTATTGAACTGATTCATGAAATTCACAGTCAGAAGTATATCATCACAGACTAATAGGCCCGAATTCACAAAGCAAGGTTTGAGCTCAGACCAAGGTTTATGTGCGTCATATGACGCGTTTCAGGTTTGAGTTCAGACCTTGGTCTGAAATGCATTTCACAAAGCCGGTTTGTCCTCAGACCAAGGTTTATGTACGTCATATGACGCGTTTCAGGTTTGAGTTCAGACCTTGGTCTGAAATTACATTTCACAAAGCAAGGTTTGTCCTCAGACCAGGTTTATGTACGTCATCAGACCCAAAATTTACAGACTGCTCAGATAGGAGGTTTGTAATTTCTCAAACCTGGTTTGAGAGCTATCAACCAATCAGGATGCAGCACTGGGTGGAGATAATTTATGCTCGATTGATTTTATCCAAATAATTCACCGCCAAAACAATCTGCGATAGTATCTGGTCAGCCCGATTTTAGTGCCATTGAAATCTCTCAATCTCTCGATCCTTTCCTTAAAATCGTAAGTATAAAACCTGTACATGTAGTCGAATTCATACTCTTCACGTTACTGACATTTCACTATTTGATATGCTTTATAACTTTCCATTTTCCATGAAATGTTCGATGTTTTCATATCCGACGGCCTCTCAATTCCAGAGTTCAGGGACTGAGTCTGACGGAGCTCGAGTCCAACGCCCAAGGCGGCGGCGGAGCTCGCAGCCTCTGACCCTGGGCTGGAGTTGGGCCTAGCCGGGCCGGGCCTACAGTAGATATCTGAGTATATGACTGTCATGTTTAATTTTGTCTTGTTGTCAGCAATGCCATGACACATGCCAATTAGACTAGGCCTAGACCTATTCATGATAATGATAATAATACCAGGGCTCTAGCCTAGGCCTGGCAATGATGATGTCCATCACTTGACTTGGACACTGGTCTAGTGGTACCTAAATAAATAGAAATTGAAGTGGCATCAGCAATGACAATGTTCCCCAAAATGAATCACACTGACAAGCATAGACCAAAAGCTTCAGTCTCTCTATATTGCCGGTTGTTCACTGAGACTACGTCTGGCTCCACTAGACCTCTGATTATAGAATGTCAACAAATGTCAGTTTTATTATTTTTATTAAAGAAATGACCCATATCAGACGGTTATTTCTGTTTATGAGTCATGACAAGCAAAGCTTTTATTAAATTTAGATCTGGTTCTAATTGTCTTAATTAACTGGCTTAGTCCCCAGAGCCAGGATCACCCACAAAGTCACAAGCACAAGTAACATTTCTTTATTTTAAAAACATTGTTTGAACATTTGTTTCATTTTATCTTCACTCCAGTAAAGATGGTAGAAATGCAGCTGATTCAGCATAATGAGCTGGTGTACCTGGAGGAGGAGCTGGAGCAATATATAGCAGCACAACCGGGCAGAGGCCTCTGAGATTGGGAAAACCCGCTGGATGATGAGCCTTTTGTTTTAGATTGAGGTACTTTGAATTCAAATTCTGTATTGGGAAAGTTGGCAAAAACATGGCCGAACTACTTGATGAATATTGTTAACATAGACTAGCTATAAAAAAGGGCTTCTGTTGTAAAATCCAACCCTAGTGTCGTTATTAAAATCCAGAAATGTTTCAATTCATGTTGACCGCCTAAATTCACTGTTCGTTTGCCCCGCTCCGCTGGTCTGCCTACGACCGTGCAAGCCCCTAAAGCCATGCACATGTGTGTTTACATAAATTTATTCAATTTCTAAGCATTTTCTGTCATATTCCATACATTGGAAGATTAGTTATGATATTTATTCTTTTACATGGTAGGTGATGAAAGCATTAATTTTCATAATATGTGTGTGGGGCATTTCCCAATACTGTTATTTGGCTTACATGAGGAAATTATTCAGATTATGTGTTGGAAACAAGTTTGTGATTTGTTGCTTAAATTTCACAAAAGTTGAAGCCGTGAAGGAGATTAGAAAAGGCATAGACAATTTTGTCTTTTATGTTAAATTGATTCACACCACATCTAGAAATCAGGATAATTTTTGTTTTTAAGTGACAGTTACAGTTGGGGATGCAAAAATATTTAATAGCATAAACCAGCAAAAAAATGATTTATTTGAATGCTTGTTTTTTTATTTTTTTTTAAAAGGTAATTCGATCTAAAGGATGCACGGTGAGGAGGCGGCATGCCGTGTCACATTCATCTGTTTGCCGAATGGAGAGTAGTGAGGGATGTTTCCGAAGCTGTTGTCAGAAGAAAGGGACAAGTCATGAAGTTTCCTACAAGTTACAACAAGGCAAAAAGTGACTACTATTCAGAAGCAGTTTTTCCAGTACTGCAGATTTCCAGGAGTTGCTGTTGATGGGACACATGTTTACATCAGGAGCCCTGGTGGGGCAAGAGCCAGGTACTACTTCAATAGGAAGAACAGGTACTCCATCGATGTTCAGGTGAGAATAAATGAATACATCATGACTGGATTCAGCACGGCTTTCCCTTTAGACCTTTTTTTTGTACCTTGCAAAATGTTCACATTAGATATATACACTCTCCAGTCTTGTGTGTTGTACATCCATGCTATTTCATTGGTGACCAATGCAAGATTTCTAGTGGCCAAATGGATATTAAAGTAATATTCGCGTACAGGTACTCATTTCACTGCCTTTGTACACAGTTAAGAATATCCAATGGATAGTTAAACTTAAAAATCCTAACACTCGTTAATATCTTTTTAACGAAAGGGAAATTTGAAAAATCAAAACTTGTTCCATCCTTCTATTGGCAATGCAGATATGACCTCTAGATTTCTGATATTTTTTTGATGGCCATGGCAATTGGGCCACTGTTTTTGCCATTGATCAATGAAAGAAAAAACAACAAAGAGAAGCATGTAAATTGATCAATGGCAATTACCACTATATATTTTAAACTATAGAAAAACAAACAGGTTCATTTACCATAAAAAGATGAGAGAGTGGGTACCCCCTCCCCCCCCCCCCCCCACACACACAAAGCATTTGTTGTTTTAGGCTCGAAATGTTTTGTTAAAAGTGAGATTATTTTTGTTTACATTGTTACAAGATAAACAATGAAAACATGAGTTAAAAATGAAGAAATACTTCATCATTCAGTCAATAAATATAGGGTAATTAGCATTTTCTTCCAATTTGTGTTGTATAAATAGATATTGAAAAGCAATTATCACATATTCAACTGCATTTGCATTAATTACCATAAATAACAAGTGAAATTTATACATTTCACGGCCTATCTGAAGTGTGAAATGAGTGAGTTTCAATAACTAATGAATGCCAACATGTTATTTCATATTGACAGGTTGTCTGTGATTATGCTGGGAAAATAACTAGTATCGTTGCAAGGTTGCCTGGACTGGTAGCAGCCACGATGCCAGGATCTTTTCTGAGTGTGCACTGAATTGACAGCTTGATGCTAGGGCATATGAATAACAGTTGATTCTTGGAGATAGACTATAGGGTAGGTAGATTTTTTCTTTATATAAAAACATTTGTTTATTCTTTTTCTTAATCAATCTTGTTTCCTTTTTTGTATTTGGCCAACATGTGACATGTTAGGAATGTTCATTCGGTAATATAGTAACAACTCGCATTAAGTAATTAATTCAAACGAGCTCATGTGCTTTTACATTTCAGTTCACAAATCATAATTAATGTTTTTGATATCTGGATGCAACTTGATTAGTTTGTTGTCAAGAGGAACCTCATAGTTTTTGTATTAGTGACACAGGATTGAATTATTCCTGATTATGTGTACAATACATTGTATCCTTTTCTATAGTATTACCCCCCCCCCCACCCCCACCCCCCTCCAAGAAAAAAAATGAACAAGTTGAAATTAAGAATATTGTTTATGATATTGTTTATTTTGTCCATTCGATTTTGCAGGTATCCATGCCTTCTCTGCCTCATCAGAAGCCATTTCTTCATTCAGAGGGTCGACCACAGATGTGCTTTAAAGGCCATCTGTACTAGTTCAGCCAAAGAGGATTAGACAACCCAGCGAGGTCACTGACGGGAGGCTATCTCATCAATACAGTTCTCAATTAACATAAGAAAAAGAGGATCATGGGGGATTAACAGGCACAGATTGGGGAAGTTTTCTATATAGAGGGAGCAAGTAGCTACAAGTAGTACAGTGGGGCTTTAACACTTCACACACAAAAAAGGGAGATGTGTGATTGAGCACATATTTATTAAATGCAAGGATGAGGACGTTCCATGCCTCATCAATCTAAGAGAGAAGGTCGACACTTCTTAATTATTTTTATGCTTTCCTGTTACCCATATTGGGGAAATTCATGTTGTTCAAATATAGCATTGGTTTGGCCAAGTATAGCCTAAAACAGCTAACACTGGAGCTTACTAACAAGCATTTATTGCTTTCTTAGCTGTCAAGTAAAATAACTACCACTATCTATCTATTTAGTGAGCTATACATTATTTAATGAAGGATTCCACAACAATTTTCAATGTATACGGTAATAAGTTATAAAATACAGATTTAACTCAATTGCAACTGGAATTACCTCGAAATGTATTTCTCCCTGCTCCCTGGTGTTCCCACAATACTTTGTAGTTATGCAGCATTACATCAAGAACCTGGGTGTTGAACTGTTGATTATTTATGAATATTTTTGATGTTATGTTTAGTTGATAAGTATTTGTTGTCACTCTGACGGTATTTGTAATTAAGTGTTCTCTGTAGATTAAATGCACCCGATTTAACTATAATAAGCATTGTATACACTGCTGAGTTGAGGGGTGGGTCAATATAAATTATTTGGTTGTCAGCTAGGGGAGAGTATTCCAACAAATATTATTTACTGTACTAAGCGAAGTCAGAATTAAAGACTTTTATGTGCAAATTTGAATTTCGTCACCCATTTTGTTGTATTTCTGATTTTCTTTCTGCTAATAAGTAATAACGCTACAGTGAGACTTTTAATTGGCCTTCCAGAGCCTCTCTTAACCTCTAGTGGGCTATATTTCATATAAACATGCTACAAAATTTACAAATGTGAACTGCATTGTTTGAACAAACGGTAGATTACTATTGTGTTGTATGCTCAATTATTTATGTAAAACATGAAAATACAAATACAATATTCTTGCTTTCATATATTAACAAAGATAACTGAAATAGATATGTGTCAGATTATCTCTCTCTCTTTCTCCCTTTTTTTTGGGGGGGGGGGGGTGCAGATGTGTGCAGTTTGCATGGTTTTGCATTATGTGTTTCATTGCAAAAAAGAAAAAAGAGAGAGAGAGAAAGTTGAATAGAGAGAGAGAGGGGACAAAGAAAAAAATTAATAGAGAGAGAGAGAGAGAGAGGGGAGAAAGAAAAAGAATTAATAGAGAGAGAGAGAACAAAAATGGGTAGAAAGAGAGAGGAGGGACGGGGACAGAGAAAGAGACAGGGAGGGAGAGAGAGAAAGATGAATAGAGAGAGAGGGGAGAAAGAAAAAGAATTAATAGAGAGAGAAAGGGAGGGAGAGGAGGGACGGGGACAGAGAAAGGAACAGGGAGGGAGAGAGAAAGAAAAGATGGCCAGCATAGAGGAATTTTTTAAAAATTAATATTATATGGAAACAAATCATTTACCAGTTACAATTTTGATGTGAAAAAATAGCCAGTTGGGGAAACAAACGGGGAACTAGTTAAAATAATAATTGATTGACTATTAATTCTAACAAATTAACTATATAGATCTATAGTAATTAACAATTGCAATCAAATATTAATCACAATAAAAACTTAATTCATATTAAATCATTATTATTATTATTATTGTTATGTGATTTTATTGATAAGAATTTGTAGCCCCCAAAACAATAAGGCTCTTACAGTTAATTTAGAAGAGCCCTTGACAACCTTAGATGTATTAATCTAACGAAGGTTTTCAGGTGCCGATGTCAATTTGTTCTGGGTCAGATTGAGTGCTTCACCAGCACCACACAAATGTGAGTACGTGGGGCACTTTCTGCATCGGCGCGCCAGTTTGGTTCGATTAATTCATGAAAATGCAATTCAAAAGTTTATTTCAGAGATGTTCTAACCATCATCTTTTCAAGATTTCTCATTAAGATGTCCGGATCGTACTAACAATGCTTAGTTTAACAGTTTTGTCAATTCTTAACATTTAAACCCTAGCCCATAAAAATTATGTTAGAAACCCTATGGCTGAGACTAGTTTTACAAACCTTGGTCCGAGGTTTGGGGATTACAGACCGAAGTTTATACAAACCTTCCTTTGTGGAATGGGTTTGAAAATAAACCAGGTTTGAGCTCAGACCAAGGTCTGTATAAACCTTGGTCTGATCAAACCGGGTCTGTCCTCAGACCTCCGTTGTGAATTCGGGCCATAATGTTTTGACATATGTGTTTTGCCTACCACCAGTAGAACATCGAACTCCAGCGTCATCCTGATGTGAACAGGAGGTGACTCCTACGCCGCCATGGTAACAGTAGAATATGCTGGACTCGTTACCAATGCAGTCGACTTCATCTAGCAGAATTTCACCTGTGCCCTGTCCGAAGGAAGCGTTCCCGTAAGCCTGAAGCGCGTCAGGATAGCCTAAACTCCTGCAGATAACGCGAGCCTCATCCATACCCCATTCGTTATCACAGACAGTTCCCCATGTGTCTCCGTGGTATACTTCTACCCGACCTTCATTTGAGCTCCCGCCATCGACCAGCCGAACTACAGAAACAAACAGGTATACACCTCCGCATTAAAAGTAGAATGGTCTCATCTGCATTGCTGCACGTATTGCCTATGATGTCTGTATATTGATAAAAGCTTATTCGATATCTCAATATCTTCATGGATATTGTAAATTTCAGGTCGATTCATATATTTCGTTAAATAGTTTTGATTATGTAAACGTAAACCGTTCCCATTTAAATTATTAAATTCAGTTGTAACTTGTTTTACTTCAATTGAAAATTTCATGGCAACTCTAAACTAAGTAAATTGCATGGATTCAGCAACATTTTTTTTTTTGTGAAACCAAGACAAAAGAAGAAACCATCAGGAAACAAAGCAGCACCATGAAAAGGAATCACAGATAAATATCACGAAAAGGGTCTGTTACAGCGATCGAGGTACAATAAAGGATGTTTTGAAGTAGGCTTTTTTCCAGCTGCCCCCATGTACAAATCGAGGAGCTAGGGATTCTCCCTTAAAAGTGGAGCAACTAAGTAGTTTGTTGTGACTGCCATTCTGCACCGTAAGGGCTCACACACATCCAACCAGGGGCGGATCCAGCCGGCGGCAGGGGAGGGGGCCCAATTCGTGAGAAATTATCTAACGGCGAAACAGCTAGCCGGTGAATAATTTTGCCCTCCAAAAAATGGAGGATTACAACTCTCCCCTCCCCCTTGAGCACCAGTGGAGGGGGCCCGTCTTCAAATAATGGTAAAATTAACGTGTTTTTACCCGTTTTTCCCCCAGGGGAGGGGCCCGGGCCCCAGGGCCCCCTCCCTGGATCCGCCACTGCATCCATCCCAATATTATACACCCACCCACACTCACCGACCAACACAAAGCCATCAAGCCACGTGTAATGTTAGGTCAGGGAAATACGATCATAATTAAGTAATTGACCAAGGAGCAAATATCAGAGCAGGTGTCTTTAAAACTAATGAGGACACGTTATACCAGCAAATGCAATTAAACATGAAAACAAATGAAACAAAAAAATGCTTACCATTTGGTTGACATCTGACACCAACATCATTATCATGACCACAGCCGTACCCAATGCCATAATGACAGCAGTCAAATATACTGTTTTCGTCGCCATTGCAGTATAAAAGTCTCAAGAGTGAACTGACAATACCCTCACCGAAATAAGCATTGGGTAAAGATTGAACTGCGTCGGGAAAGCCAAGACTACGACAGAGAACTCGGGACTCGGGACTATCCCAGGAATAATCGCAAACAGTTCCCCAGATGCCGCCATGGTAGACTTCAACTCGACCTTCGCTCGGACTACTGCCATTCATGAGGCGGACTAGGGTAAAGTAGGAATAAGGCAAATAAATGAGCACGTCTAAAATATGTTATATATCTTTTGTAGACCTTCACTATCAGCATAAGGGAATGCAACCTAGGATTGTATACACAAACTTGTGTTGGAACAGTCTCTCAAATCTCACCCTTCTATCATTACATGATAAATCTAAATCGCTGAACTTCTGAATTGTATTTACTACTTGAACAAAAATAATAAATTCCTCGGATAAAATCATAATCATATAGGAATAAATAATGTACATCTGATCGGGAACAATTTACTGACGTAACAAATGCAAAATAGGTTAAAATAAGCGGGTTTTTTGACGAAACAATATCTGAGCTTTAATTTGTTCCGTAATTAAATTCCAAGCATAAATAATAACCATTAGGATAACACGTGGCGCCTGCATCTTCGTAATGTGTACAATAGTCGATATCACCGCTCGCATATGGACAATAAAATACGTTGTCTTCATCCCCATCGCAGTCGACATCGTTCAGTAGAATCGGACCGGAACCCATTCCAAACAATGCACTTCCGTAGCTGCTGACTGCATCAGGGTAGCCCAGGCTCCTGC
Source organism: Strongylocentrotus droebachiensis (assembly GCA_035222895.1). Lineage (NCBI taxonomy): Eukaryota > Metazoa > Echinodermata > Echinoidea > Camarodonta > Strongylocentrotidae > Strongylocentrotus > Strongylocentrotus droebachiensis. The sequence goes on from JAVYIG010006937.1 coordinate 22,571, forward strand.
AAATGACTGTAGCATCCATAGTGTCCCAACCATAATCACAGATAGTTCCCCATGTATCGAGGCTGTTGCTGTACACCTCAACTCGTCCCTCACTAGGGTAGCTACCGTTTACCAGACGAGCTGGGGCTAATAAAAAGTAAGTACAAGGTAGAAGACATTAGAGACATAATTTGTTCATCATTGCTGGCCTACTCGATTTCACACCAAACTATATGAGAGGATGAAAGTCGATCTTCAAGAAACCATTTTTTTATTCTCACTGCACAAACCTATCTCTGATGAAAAAATGTGAAAATAAAATTAATACAACTAATACAAAAACAAATCTTCATTCAACTTTGTCTCGTCGTCATACGCGTCACTATTACTGACGGGATTGTTGTAGTTGTTGTCATCAACAATCACGCTACACAGTAAATTTCTATAGCATTGAGTTATGGTCATGAAATTCATACCACAAGTATGGTACATCTTTTGGAGGTGTAAATCAAGAATTAAAAAGTGGGCCAAATCTGACCAAGGTCAAAGGTCAAAACTTCAATGAACTTTCAATAAAAAGCACTGCATACACACGATAACTTTCTTTAGCTTTAATTTAGGATTTTTTGGTTCATACCAAAGGTTCATCTCTTGAAAGCACAGGCCTAGGTTAATTTAAAAACGGGTCAAATCTGCCCGAAGTCAAAGGTCGTTAGGTTAGTTTTCCAGGGATGAAGCCTTTACAACATTGAGATTATTGCTAGGCTTTATAGTGTAACATAATAGCTCCGTTTAGTCTCATTTCACAACGCCTCCTATCGTCAGAGTCAGCAACCATACATGTTAGCCTATGGAATTGTACCCCCAAAAAATCGTTAACAATTCATTTTTGTTTAAACGAAAAGGACATCCACCCCGACTTACGTTATCACTAGCTCTTCATTGGAACCCTCATGTCCCATTGACTTTTGAAAGTTCACCCACCGTTATTTGATCAAAATAGGTTGCAAGCTCGGCATTGCCTATAGTACACATGTGAAATAAGTCGAACTTTGGACTCAGTTTGCCAAGCGATTTTCAGATTATAGGTCAAGCACACGAAGGATAAGAAGCATGAATTATCATAGATCACTTCTACTTGGTTCATCATGTCCATTTCATCCAACCCCCCACCGTCATTTTTCCATTTAGTAAAAGCAAACATTTTGCCGAGTTTAGCAAAAACATGAATATTCATGAACGGTCAGACAATACAGCCTTTTAGTACGTAACGTATAGTGAATGGGAATGGGCGATGATCCGTCCAAGAGGTAGAGGTCAGTGGTTTGTGCTGGCAATGTTCACGCGAGCGAAAATGAGACAATTGGAGCAATATGACTGCCAGAACCAAAATTCGCACCCTGAATTGCTGAAAGCCTGAAAAGGCATGATTGTCATATACTGATTGTGTGCTCATTCATGCGCTTAATGAACAGTATTTAGTTTTCTTGTCATAGCTAAAATAATGCATAATGCATTTTGAAAAATGAATTGATAATCCGTAGCGAATGAATTGAATAGTTTAATCACTACATTCTGCTATTTGTTGCGACTATGCCTCTTACGTCACACTAATAAATGTATAATACAAAAGTCATGTATAATGCTTTTACAAGATTTACCCCCTCGTACAGTATGTATTAGTATGAAATATCGCAGGGGTAAATCGGAGCTATACAAACAGTTAGCACATATTATAAGAGTTGGGGGTTTAATCTTAAATTCGACGACGATTATGTGCACAGTTCCAAGAGAACGATCAACTTGGTTGGCTCGTTCGACAACGCCTATGTTTATTGTGTTAATTTCACCATGTGAATGCCATATTTGAAACATTTGAATTTGACAAAAGATTAGATAAATCTTTAAAATGCATAATCATTATTCAATATAGCAGCCAAAATGATTTCACCACGTAAAATATGAAGCAAATTTTTGTCCTAGTCTATTAGTTGATGTGCTGGGAGATTGTTAACCTATCTCAACATGAAAGTGATGCTTGGACTCACCTGCTGTTGAATCAACGCCACTTAGTTGTAACCGAAATCCATAGCTAATGACAGACTCATCACTGGTAAATTGAATCCAACCAGTAGGAGTGTATAATCTGTAAGAGACAACATGGAAAATGGTTTCCCCATTCATTTGATAAGCACGTAAATACGGCTCTTACATGTCTATAACTTTTATTTTAATCGTCGAGAAATTGGAGGAAAAATATTGACATGTTCCTAGACCATTTTCTTCACGCCTATATTTTTTGGAACACCCGTCGCCATGTCAGAGTTGAGAACTCTCGCACTTTTATATATATATATATATATAAAAGGTATAAATATATTTTACTAAAGGCGTGATTAGAGGGACACTTGGAGTGAAAAAATGAGTCATTAAGTAGACATTGTCATTGCGAGGACAATTTGGTGTCCTCTTAACGGTTTTTATGTTTTATTTCTCATATATTTGTTATATATCTCTCTCTATATATGTAATTTTACTAAAGGCGTCATTGGAGGGACATTTGGAGTGGAAAAAAGTAATTAAGTAGGCATTAGGGTTAGGGTTAGGCTTAGGGTTAGGGTTATGTTTAGGGTTAGGTTTTAGGGTTAGGGTTAGGGCTAGGGTTAGGATCTTTATGATGTCCACTTAATGTACCATGTAGGGTTATATATATATATAAATATATATATATATATCACGTGCCAGGTCTGTTACGGCGGTCACAGCTGCTCCCTGCTCCCTTTTCCAGTAATCTTACTTGACTGTATTATATTTTTCTAGATTATCCTTTTGTATATGTGGCAAACGAACTGCATTCGCCTCTTTCTTATTATGCTGATGATTTTTTTCTTTATACATAATGAGAGAAATCAATTGAATGAGAAATATAATTTAAATAACTTTGTATTTCTTAACCTTAAATTGACTGGGCTTGTACAGAAGAAATACAAGATCAGGAAAAAGGCAAGTGCAAGTGCAAGTGCAAGTGCAAGTGTTATAGAGCAATTAAGCAATTAAGGAACACAAATAAGAAAATACACAATTGTATGCAAAATTTCAATTTTCGTTCAATTTTGGCCCGCAACGGATTGTCCGATTTTTGCAAACTTGGGCTCCGTCTTATAAAGAGTTGCGATTGCTCCAAATCGGTCGCAAGTTTGCAGTCTCCTTCATCTCTTATGTACACAGTTGCGATTGATACAAATTCTGTATAAGACGGGGGCTTGGTCTCAAAAGTTGCAAGACACTTGAAAGGAAAAAAGAATCACGAAAAGGCAAGTCGCGATCTGCGGCAAATGTGGACTTTGTCAAATAGCCCCGCCCCTTTAGTCAGAATAGGGTTAACCACTCCGTGGTTTAGTTGTTAATGGGGTATTGGCGTTCTAAGCCATGAACATGGGTTCAATTCCCGGCGTTGACTAGCAAAACAGAATTTTAATAAGTGCAAGTGAACCTTAAGTCTGAAGGTTCCTCGTAGCCTGACAGGGAGGCCAGCTGAACACTATCCGAAGAGGTTGGTGAATATCCAGTACCAATCGTAACAAGATCACCACATGGTTGAAGGCTCATAAGTAAGAATCGAATAAGAACATGATACCCCGATGGAGCCGTGATTAACCAATTGTAGACAGTGTTATCGTAGGACATTCCAGGATAGTTTGGGGAAGTCAACGTCTGCGCTTGTCCAAAGATGAGCGACACATTTTCATCTGCAAAACACAAAATAAGCCACGAATAGTCATGTTACACAAACGATATGATTTTGTTTCCGTCTGTCTAATATCCAGTGTTTTTCTATCCACATGGTTAGTATTTAAGAAACTATTAAAACAAAAAAGTGCTAATCTCAAAACGAATATTTCATCGTGTTATGCTAATACGAAAACCAATATTGAGGCGAGATGAGTAGAAATTGAAGGGAAAATGGCATTTCAATTCAATTCGATTCAATTCAACATTATGGTTAAACATATCCTTATCGGCTTAACCCAAGAGTGATGTGGTTTCAAGACAGAATTGGACAAACATGATACATGCTTTCGTGCATTAACATATTGTTTTACTAATCAATACGGATTACTATTTCAGTGATATATTTAAACCGATTACTCAAAGTACACTTTACTGGCTTCTAGCAAAACAAATATCATAATCCCTTTCCATCTTCATAAAAAAGGGTAAAAGGTAAACGTTAAGAACGCGTCAAAGAGAAACATTTCGGGGGCATAGGAGCTTTGTGTAGGCATTTAACTTAAAAGCACCTTTAAAATAAAATGTTCATATCAAGTTAAGCTGCAGTGAATAAAATTATTGCAGATGATATCCCTACAAGTCACGTATATTATTTTGTTAGAACTGTTGGATTTTATATAAAAAATAACTTCTTGTGTCCAGCGGAAGCGATTTTTCGGTTCGATTTTCACCATACAAAAACTGGAACAAAGCAATTGCTAAAAAAGTATTTCTGATAGGTAAAGATGAAAACCATCATCCTTCTATTATTATTGTCATGAATGGGAATGGAGCCGATTAATGTTCTTACGCTAAGTTCGAGAGAAAATAAACCGGAGTTTACCATTACTGAGAGAGCACCTTACTCCTGCATCATCTGCATGTGAGCAATCATGGACACCAAGACCATTGTTGGGGCAAGAAAATATGCTTGATTCTTCTCCAGTGCAGGAGACATTGTCCAGAGTAATGTTGCCTGACCCTTCCCCAAATGCTGCGCCAGGGAAGGCACCCTCTACGCCTGGGAAGCCCATACTTCTGCAGACGACCTTAGCATCATTAATATCCCAAAAGTCGTCGCATACGGTTCCCCAGACTCCGTCAGCGTAAACTTCTACTCTGCCTTCGATGTAGTTAGAACCGTTACGGAGATGCACTGGAAAAAAAAAATTAAGAGGTTATAAAATCAATTTTTGCCTTTGATTATTTCCGCTTAGCTTAATTATTAGCTTTCACACACGACTTTTTGTAAGAAGGCTAAGGGTTCAAAATTAAGACAATGAAGTTATGCCTTTGTTAACGAGCTATTGACAATTAAAACTGATATAGTTATAGGGGTGTCAGTAAAGTGTGATGGGTAAGTCGATACGATAAGAGTGAAATAATATACATACCTTCTGAGCAAAATGACTCATAATCGCTGCAACAGTCATCATTTTCCTGGCAGGAAACGTCACAAAAACATGTACCACTTTCTATGAATCCGCATTCACAGCACCCTTGACAGTGTCCATCTAGAACGAAAGTAAGACAATTCTTTTAAGTGAGCCTTGAGATCACGGAAATATGAAAAAAACATTTACATTTCTATAACACATCCATGGTTTTACTTCTTATATATTATTTTCTTTTGAAGATGACTAATAAATTCCAGCCTGTTTTATGTTTGATGGCGGTTTTGATGGCAGGGGCAACGTACTAAAAGTAATTTTTAACAAGATTCATTTATTGTTGGTACTGTTATGTGATTTGTATCTCAGAAATCTAAATATGTTAAAAACCACGATATTAATATTATAGAAATTTAGCTTGGTAATAGATCTCGTTACCAGAATAAGTACTGCAGCTCACTCCTGCGTCATCCGCATGAGTGCAATCATGGACTCCGAGACCATCGTGGGAGCAGTTAAAAATGCTTGATTCCCGTCCATAGCAGTTGACGTTGTCAAGATGTATATCGCCTGTGCCTTGTCCAAAGTAGGCATTATAGTAGGCATACGAAGCACGTTGAAACCCCATGCTTCTGCAGACGACATGACCATCTGCAAGATCCCAATCATGATCACACACGGTACCCCAGCTATCGCTGGCGAAAACTTCCACTCTTCCTGACGCGTAGCTGTATCCATAATTACTACTAACAAGACGAACTGGAAAAAGAAGACATTAACATAAACCTCATTCATCACAATATGGTTTAGAATAGATCTGCTACACCGATGACATTCAGTCACATATACATTTGTTGACGCACGCTCTCTGGAAAATATTTATGAATCAACTCACCAAATTTTTACTTTGCATTGCTGATTTACGCACTTGGATGTCTTTGAATAATCTCAAATTATCATCACATTATTTTTATTTTTTTTCTCCATTTGGCAATCAATGCAAAACCAGATGCACACTATACGATCAAACTGGATTTTGGAAATACTGATCAATTACTAAGAATGAAAATGCTAAACTCCGGAAATCTCTGTGGCTGCATTACCTGTGTAATGTTATTCTTTATATAGTACACTCGTCTATTTAGAACCTCAAACACGGATATATATTACGCAGTGCATGACAAAAGCATTGCTCTACAAATCAACAATACGATTAAGTCAATCATTTCGTCTATTATTATAATTATAATTATAATTTTCTTATTATCATTATCATTAATATTATTATCATTAATATTATTATTTTACTATTGTTATTATCATTATCATTATTATTATTATTATTATTATTATTTATTGCCATACATGAGGTTGACATAATATTTAATATCCCTAAAATCAACATATTTTTTAATCTGGAACAAAAAATACACAAACGCTGGTTAAACCTTATTTGACTAATTAAGTAATTGTCCAGCATTTCCAGCTAACGTTTCTTTGAGTTTTCCATACTTTATTGAGTAACAATGATGGGCAATATATATATATATTGTTATATTATAGCATTGGGCGGCTTTTTAAGATAGGTAGCCCCCCCCCCCTCCCGCTCTTTATTGGTGGCCTCAAAAAGGGAAGAGAGAGAGAGAGAGGGTAGAAGGGAAGGAGAAAAGGACCCCAAAAAAGAAGGTGAAAGAGAAAAAGAAAACCTTGAGTTTTCAGGATCAAATTTGCAAACAACAGTCAAGAAACAAATGGAAACAAATCGAAGGTTCTTAGTACTTGACGCAGACCTTGTGAGCAGTGTGGAGTGTAGTCATGACAGCAATCATCACGTGACTGACAGGCAGAGTCACACTGGCACCCAATGACGTCACCACATTCACAGCATTCTTCGCAAAATCCCCCTGCAGAACGGAATTGAAACAACAATTTATCAGTGATTGTTGCACTAACAATATGTTGGGGCAAGATATAACCCCCCCCCCTGACAAATTTACGAACGAGAAGTAATCATCATTTTACGTTGCTGTTGTTTCTTTTGTTACTTTGTAAGCTAAGTCTCCAATATGGGAAATAGTGTTACAAATGGGAGAGAGTTCCCCAAGTTTGTTACGAATTGAGCACCAGTTTCATTTGAAACAGAAACTGATGTGTTTATAGATTATGCGTGTAAAACAGATGATGTTATTATATCTTGAAAAAAAACCTTTAAAGGACAAGTCCACTCGAAAAATAACTTACTTTCAATAAAAGCAGAAAAATCAGACAAACCAATCAAAACAAGTTTGAACAAAATCGGATAACTAATAAGAAAGTTATGAATTTTTGAAAAAGTATGTAAAACTATGGAACAATGAGAATCACAACACAAATTGCCGAGATGGTTATCAGTTTGTGACGTCATGTCCTCACAACTTATCAATTGCTTTATATAGTTTAATCACATTAATTTCCCTTTTTATCCCCCAAAACTAAATTTCCCCATGCCTTGGCCCAGGTTATATGATTTGTATCATATTACGTGCATGACATTTCCCAAAAACCTATACATTTTTGAAAAATTGATACTATTTTTTGAATATTGTATATTCATAATTATTGATTTTTATATAAATAGTGTATCAAAATTCAATTTTTCATGATTTAACTGGACAAAAAGTACTCTTTATTTGTGCATCCACAAAAAAAACATATTACTAACAATCTAACTCGGATGCTGGTGTGAAGAAATAAGATTCTTAGGGTGAAAATAGGAAATTTATATTATCAATATAAAGAAAAAAATTAGTGGATAGTGAGGACCATACGTCACAGATTCATGAGTGAGTTGCCAATTTGTGTAGTGATTTTCAAAGTTTTTCATGTCATTAAAAATTCATAACTTTCTTATTAGTTATCCGATTTTGCTCAAACTTGTTTTGATTGGTTTGTCTGATTTTTCTGGTTCTATTGAAAGTAAGTTGTTTTTGGAGTGGACTTGGGCTTTAAAACACAAAGGGATTGTGGGCCACCAAAAGCTTGCAGATTCGCCACTCAGTTGGTTAAAATAAATGTGTATGTATATTTACAGTCATAACTCACCTACTGTGGAATTGATGAGAGTCAGTTGAAGTTCGAATCCCCGGTAATTTAGTCCAGTATTACTAGTAAACGTCATCCAACCTGTAGGCCCGTATATTCTGTAAGAGTCAACATTTCATGGAAATGCAAGATACATCTTAAATTTCTGCTCTGTCTAATAATTATTACATTAGTTTTCATGGATAAAATGCAACTGAAATTCAAGGGGAATGACTGCAAACAAAAGAAGAAGAACGGAAGCTTAGTAAAGTAACTGCGCACATCTATTTTGTATAATTTCATTTGTCATCGTAGTATACCATGTATACCGTAAATGATATGTATTATATATTATATGACATCAATTTTTGCTAATATCAAATTTATATCATCTATTGTTGATATTACGTATTATGGCCTTATAAAGGTGCCTTAATAAGGCCAATTTTTAGCTTTACATTATCTTGATAAAAGAGCTTAACATGTATTCTTTAAAATGAAGTAGAAAGGGTGCAAATAGTAAAGTGAGTAACTAGGCCGAATGAGCTTCTACCAGTCAGACACAACTTCAGAAAACCGAATACAGGCAAATACTTGGAAAACAGCGAATAACGCTCCGTGAATATATTTTTCGGGTAAAATAATGCTGTGATTCAAATATCTTCAAAATAAATGAAGGAACAATCATGTAAGATCCTACCAAATGGCGAACATATGAAATACATATATCCACAGCATTACTTAAAAGATATGTATTCAACAGCAGGTTGACTTTGGAAGATTTTCCTCATGCCTTTTGTAAAAAAACCACGAAAGGAACGATGAGGGGACTGTGCGCTATTCGCTGTATTCCGAGTATTTGCCCGTACTCTGTTTTCCAAAGTTGTGTCTGATTGTCTACTTTATTCATTCCATGATCATCTAAAAATAATTACCTTGGGTTCATAACATTTTTATTAAAAATTAACCACCTAACACGTACTAATAGTTATTAAAGGTATAGACCAGTTTTGGAAACGCCCCATCTCAAAAAATGAAATGGAAGCTCGTGTTACCAATCATGTGAAAGAATATGTTTTGACTAATACGTGATGATACAAATGTTGCCGGCAAACCGCCTACTAATTGATATATTTTGTAAATAATCATATCAATCCGGCCTGGATAGATATCGCGTAGTCCCATATACGTTTTTCTGTGTACAGTGCTTGTACAGTACTTTACCAAGACTCGACCAAAATACTTATCATTTTGATGATTCCAGAACCTTACAGTACATGCACTAATAGTTATATGCTGGATGATCAACTTTTTCGGATCGATTCCACAACGTTTCTTTCACAATGCAATCGCATGACCAGAACTAGTCTTTACCTTTAAAAGTTATGATTCGTAAACATTGTCGATCCGTAGCAGCCCATGCAACCAAGAAGGGCTGATGCATCACCCCTTTTTATTTTCGCGGTGATCGCTACGACGGCATCCTTTTGGCGTTCTGAAAACTGGCAGCTAGTTTCAGTCTGCCGATATACATATGAGAAAGATGTCTGGACTAAGACACCAAAGTTGTGACACACTAAATTCAATTTGGATGTGTCATAGAGCTCTTTTACTAAATAATTCAAATATGGCTTTTAAAAATAATGTTTAAATCCACCCCTAAAAAAAACGTCTCAATGAAGTGAGCACATGCCCCCTCCCATCATAGACCATATGCCTCTCTTGTACACATTCATGAGAAAACAGATAACCTTTCCCTAATAGGTGGGTAGGCCTAAATCAGTGATCATGTGCGATATTATATTCATGTAGTACATGTCTAAGTATGTTCGTTTATAACTAAGCTAAAATACAGGTTTTGTACATGATGGTCGTTGCCTTTTCTATGAGAAAATATTTTAAAAGTACATCTTTGACATGGTCTATCAAGATCTGGTTTAGTAGTTGGCATGTAGGTGGTCAGAAAGTTAATCTATTAACTGCTAAGAGTTAATCATTGAAGGAAAAGTATTATACAAGGCAGTGGCTTATCTATGGATGAAGAGGGGGCTTATGCTCCGGGCAAGTAGAAAAAGAGAATAATAAGCATCTTGAAATTAATTTAAAATAGAGTTTTTATGATTCAAAATGCAAGAATTTCTAAAGATTGGTCGTTTTGCTCTAACGTTTGTACAGTTGTGCAGATAGGTTTAGGCGAGGGTGCATTTTCATTGTTTGCCCGGCTGCCGTGAGCCCTAATAGATACGACATTGATGGAAGACACAGGAGGTAACAATAGCACGGGAAAATGTTTCACCTCGGGTCAAGCAATTTTCTCCATCACAAGAGGATCGGATACAATCCGAGACAGGCTATCAGATTTCTTACATAATTTATTAATTATATTTAAACGCCAGTTCCAATCAAATGTTGTGAAAAAACATAAAATATATTTATAGATGAGGCAAGAACTCATAGAACAAAAACCTATGATAAACAGTCCCTCTTTATTAGTTACCTAGCGTTGCATGCTCACAAGTAAATAACCAGTTTATTACGAGCTATTTACCACTGCAACATTGATATACACCCGAAATACATACATCCTTACACCTCCCTTACATATAGACATACTTAAATGTACATACCAGGGGAGGCGATCCCGGGGGGGACGGGGCGGGGGGGGGGGGGGAGGGAGACACGTCCCCCTCGATTGTTTAAAGGTATTACAAAGTTTTGGTATGAAGTCATGAATTTGGTTCAAATGAACATATTGGAAGCACATGCGATCCTACAGTATTCAGCGATCCTTGTCGCGGTTGAAATCGAGTCTAAAGTTATGAAAATAACATAATAAACTTGTTATGTTGTATAGCTCCCTCTCAAGATCAAGATATTAATTAAGCTATAAAACATTGTTTCTCGACTAAAATCGACCGATTAGCTATTCCCGTTTGGAAATTATATATCACAACTACATATTCTGAGATTTTCATGGTCGCAGCTACCATTTGTACGGCTATAGGCGCTTTTTGAATTCCACAAAATTTACCGGGAGCACCGGTAAATTTTTATATTCAATTTATCTCGAAAGCAGAAGTGTTTTAGGGGCTTATTTTTCTAGTGCTTATAATACATCCAAAGGGGCATCCCAATATATCAACATTGTATAGAATGACTATCCACCCAATTTTCAAAATTTCTCAAAACTTTGTATTTGTATTTGAAGAAGTGTAAAAAAAAATGTATAGCAAATACTGACTAAAGACTGCAACACACTTTTAAGCTCTGGAGGGCCCGAACGTGCATAATTTAGACAAATAAAAATGCAAAAATCATCTCGCTCGGTAGCTACGCTCCCTCGCATAATATCCTTCAAAATGTACAAGTAAATATTGTAGGAAAGTGAAGTGTGAAAAAGTATATTACTTGTTTTTTTTATTTATAGTTTTGCTAAGGAATGTATATGTTTAATACAACAAACCTGTGAGGGAGCAGTCACTTTCGTCAAACGTGGTTTATTTCTGATTCGATACCAGTAATTTAAACATGTTGCTCATCTGACCGTAATTAAATGTCTAAATCCCCTGAGCATCCGGTGGTTTTGCCCCTGGATGCTCATTTCACCGTTATTAAATGCCCCAAACCCCAAAACTTCATGGGGCTCTGTCCCATGACCCCGCCGGGTCTTTGCCCCTTGACCCCGCGCCAATTTACGCTCCCCTTGCTTCGCTCGTGTTGCTCTACCTGATCGTAACCCCCCCCCCCCAACTTTGAAAAACGTTCGGAGGGGCCCGCATGTAACATGTAAGAGTGGGGGGTAATGCAGATTTTTTTTTTGTCTGCCCCCCCTCAACATTTTGGCTCATTACGCCACTCGCTCGCATTTCGTCACCCGGTCATGAAAAGAAATCGCCGCCCCTGGTACATACATACATACATAGTATATAAATGCCTAGCTAATGATAGTAAACAAAGAATAGGAATGTCATATATGAATTCCATTCAGACCTTCTGTCGGAGGGCAGTGAATAAGCTGTCAGCGAATACAGCTTTATACTTCCAGGTGATGCTGCTGAATCTCCACTCCCTATCAACAAATAATCGTAGTTTGCCTGAATGTAGAAATCCAAAAAGTGTACGAGCATATCGAAGCCTGGTGGAGCGGCGATGTACCAATTGTATTCTGTGTTGTCATCGTAATTTAACGGATAGTTAGGAGACGATGTAGTTTTGGTATCTCCAAAGTTGAGGCTTAGCATTTCATCTGTAAATATGCATTTAGAAGTTGAAGAGCTAATTATCAATGTATTGACTTTTTTGTTTATTGACATGCTTGGTTGGTTAGGCATGTTTGTCGACATGATGATGATGGTAATGTTAATGATGATAATAATAATGATAATAATAATAATAATATATGATAATAATGATAATGATAATACGATGATAATGATAATAAGGATATAATAATGACAGTAATAATAGCGATAATGAAAATATTAATAATAAAACAACTATAATAATCAAAATAATAATTAAAATTATAATTATAATGATAATAATGATAATAGTACCAATACTTGAACTAATACTAATAATGCTGATAACAATACAAATGATAATAAAGATATTAATGACGGTACTTAAGCATTGTTATTGCTATCTCTGCGGGCCTTGTAATTACTATTATCCCAACAGGTACCCTTTAATACATTTGGGTTGAGGGGAACACTTGTGGGCAAACCTGTTGTCTGTTCCGATCAGCTCATATAAGAGTCTATAAAGTTCACCAATACAGCAGCACAGTGCATGCTCACTCGGTTAGTTAGTTGGTTGGGTTTATATAGTGATATCCTTGTTTGCCATGTTTGCTCGGGCCTGCATGTGCGTTGGATGATTTCACTATTCGGGTTCGTTCTTCGACACAGTTCGTTTGAAACTTTTGTTTACCTGGCTACATGGTTTGAATGGGCGTTAACGTGCTTCTTAGACATCAAAGGGTTAATAATATTAAACGCATTTATCATGTGCGAAATCTTACCTGAAGTTGAATTGATGATACTAAGTTGAAGCTGAAATCCCTGGTAGGTATAAATATAATTGCTGGTAAATTGCATCCAACATGTGGGTGTATACAACATGAACAATCTGCAAGAAATGGTGGAAGTTAAATTTACTTTTCGACTTAAGAAACATATTTTTCATAATTCTCCAACTTAAAAAAGGGAAGAGAAGATCAAATTAGACTCTAAAAAGGTGGCAGTGGACCTTCTCAATAATTAAGACTCGGGAGAAATTTTGCAATTTCTTGCTTTAATTTGTCAAATATTTTTCTTGAAATTTCAAAATAAATTCTACCCATCAACTAATACTGATTGACAAGAACTTAGCTTGTTCCAAACAATTTTATGTAAGATTTTTAATAATTTCCATTGATCATGTTAACCTCCTGACAATAGGAGCTTGTGAGGGATCTGTGCTTTGATCCTTCCAGAAACGTACTTTCCGTTTTTCTCTTGTTACTATCTCATGTAAATGGACTGAAAAATATTATAATTAAATCTAGCATTAATGCACACCTTATATCTGACGGTATTGAATAACCGCTCAATGAAACTACCTCGACACTCTCTGGAGAAGTTGCTGAATCCCCGGTACCAATTCTCAGATAGTCGTAATTATATTGTAGGTAGAAATTCAGAAAGTGAAATAGAACATCGTAGCCTGGTATAGCAGTGATGTACCAATTGTAGAGTGCGTCGTTAGGGTAGTTTGAAGGGTAGTTTGGAGACAGAATGGTCTGCATTTCACCAATAACGAGGGTCACATTCTCATCTATGAAATATAATACAAATAACCTATCATAAATCATTTTAATTTGTGTTGTGATTCTCATTGTTCCATAGTTTTACATACTTTTTCAAAAATTCACAACTTTCTTATTAGTTACCCGATTCTGCTCAAACTTTTTTTGATTGGTTTGTCTGATTTTTCTGCTTTTATTGAAAGTAAGTTTTTTTCGAGTGGACTTGTCCTTTAAATTTAAAATGGTTTTAAGATTGCTTGTTACGTGTTGGACTGAACTAGTCCATACAATGGAGAACACATAGAGGAGCAACTCTCAAATAAAATGAATACATTATCATTTTTTCAAAAGATATTACTTATGAGCGTATTTTCTGTTTACAGGACCTATAATAATAAATATGCTACCCGTAATATATAATGAATAGTGCTCCAACGGAGCAGGCACTTAAAGATAAAAACAGAAACTAATGATAGTGTTGTACACGTGAAACGGAAGAGTTGTACTACATCACCATCCACTGACCAAATTGCCAATTTGAGATTTGCATACATTTTAAAGTGAGCTCATATTTCAATCATGCATAAACCTCTTATTTGTCATATTTATTTTAAGTTTTCTCCATTCTGTATCTCTTATCATTCTACTTCCGTATAAATAAACTTATACTACAGAGGTTAGATTGCCCTTTTACACTTTGATTTGCTTCATCATGCAAACTGATACCCTCCATGTAAGAAAGTTCGTATTTAATTTGTATGAATCACCAATGATTGGACCTTTCGATTGCTGAAATAAAATTTTGTTTTCAATGATAATAAAACATGATGGACGGATTTCGAGATTGTGATATGATATGCATGCAAATGAGCTTCCATCACTGTTCAGATTCAAATTGATTATTTCAGTAGGAATTTGCTTCCAATCATCCGTTTGAAACAAAGAAGTTCCGAACATATTTTAAATGACAGTGTTCATGATGAACACATTTTCAGACCAATATAACGCATATAATATGTATACCATGAAAAACAGTTTCCCTCCCATATAAACTGAAATTCAAATTTCGATAACCTAATGAAACAAAAGAAGTGTTAATGTTCAAACCCAAGAGGTTCATGTGCAGTGAACAAGATAGATATTTTTTTAAAACTGACTTGATATCTATCAATATGTTTTGTTTTAATATATCAAGAATAAATGAAGAAGATGTATAGGTTAATATTTTTCATTTGAAAAAGAGTTCAATTATTATCTGGCAAAACCATTGAATCTATACGAAGGAATGATTTGGAAAAATACCTTGTGCAGGTTGTTGAGTGGTCAAAGGCGGCCATGCTGTGATATCAAAAAAATTATGATAATGATAATAATAATAATAATAATGATAATAAAAATAAAAATAATAATAATAATGATAGGCCTAATTCAGGTACATGATTGTATGAAATTACAATAATGATAATAACAATTGTTATTATAATTATTGCTATTATTATTATTAACTGAACGTTCTCAGTATTTCTTTGACAGTACTAGAAAACAGAAAAGGGGTAACTAATGATATTGATATAACATAGAACATTTATGTATGAATATGAACCCCACAAAACAAATATGATTATATTCTAACTGCATTTGTAATAAAATACGTCTCCAAAGTTGTGTTAAAATTAATCAGAGAATTCTTTTTTTTTCTCCAAGTAATTGAATGTTAAAAGCTGGCTTATTTCCTTCCACGGAGGCTTCGCGTCGAAATTTTGTGAATAATCAAGCTCTAATTCCAATGGATCTGGTGCAACGTTTGAGAAATTTTCTTAAAAAATAACAGCAAATATTGAAAACTCGTGTCTTGACATTGACACTTTTTAATACGGGATGAAAAATCACAAAGAGTTTGTAAAAAGGCCAGCTATCGACACTTTGTCATCATATAGGCACGTTTTCAAAAAATGTACATTGTATACAAATGAGCCTTGTCTTTGAAGAAAACGACCATCTTTGAAGAAAATAAAAAAGAGGTACCCATTAATAATAATAATAATAATTATAGGCATTTCTATAGCGCCGTTTATCTAGATAATTATATTCCGAGACGCATTTATTATTACCCCGGCTTTAGCCTAGCTGCCGTTTATACAGCGCTCCAGCATTTCAAGGAATAAATTCCTGCCAGGTACCCATTTACATCACCTGGGTTGAGTGTGGCAAATTTAGATCAATGTCTTGTCAAAGGACATTAGTGCAGTCATATTACCCGACAATTCGTGAATATGGGGCATATTTTCACAAAATATCGTTTAACCCGAAACGTAAAGTACCCGACCTTTCGAGAATATGAGGAATATTTTTAACGAAAGTTCGTGTAACCCGACAACCCTATCTGATGCAAGGACCCTATGAAACGAAGTAGCAATGCTCAATATTCATTTTTTAGGGTACAAATACAAATAAATTAAATATCATCATAATAAATTTTAAAAAAATACATTCCATCATCATTGGTTATTATAACGTTATTTTCCATTTTTTGTCAGGATATGTCTTTAGGTTTAAAATAGCGCCTTCACCATTTTCAAGGTGAAATCTGCTCTTGAAGATACATGGATTCTATGAATACACGTTGTAATTTCATATTCATATAATGATCTTTATCATTAACCTTAAAAATTACAGTGATTTTACAATCATGTTTCCATCACGATTTAACTACAATCTAGATATAACCTACCTGGTGTTTGGGGGGAGATAGGTGCTTCTGTCCCATAAGAAGGTGTCGTTACTGTTAATTAATGCGAGAAAGAAGTGAAGACGAAGATGAGAATAAACCATTTTCGTAATAATTCCATTCACCTTTTACGAATAATTGTATTTCAATAGTCAGAATTCAAATTGCATGTAATACGTTTTGACCATTATGTTTAATCTACATAGCAACAACCAATTTAGGCAATTCGCAGTCTGATTAATATGAATATTTTACTTACCTTTTGAGTAAGGAGTAGTATCGTCAGAATCAGTTACTACTTCTTGATGAAATAGTAGGACGATAGAGAGAGTGAGAGAGAGACCAATGAAAACAGATCTAAAATCTCCATCTTTGTTATAAAATCCTAGGTTTGTAAAATCTTTTTACAGTCTTTTAGATCTCAAATATCATTTTAAAAAAACTTTAAAAATATATTCCATCAGTAACTGGTGACGATAACGTTATTTCCTTTTTTGGTCAATCTATGTCTTTAGATTTTGAATAGCACCTTCACCATTTTTAAGGTGTAATCTGCTCTTGGAGATACATTGACTTTATGAATACACATTGTAATTTCATATTCATATAATCCACTTTATCATAAACCTTAATATGTAAAGTAATTTTACAATAATGTTTATATCACGATTTAGCTACAATCAAGATTTGACTCACCTGGTGTTTGGGGAAAGGTACGCGCTTCTGTCCCATAAGAAGGTGTCGTTACTGTTAATTCATGCGAGAAAGAAGTGAAAACGGCGAAGATGAGAATAAACCATTTTCGTAATTCCACAAGTCCTTATAAAGTAGGTTCGTTGCAGATAATTCCATTCTCCTTTTATGAATAATTGTATTTCTATAGTCAGAATGCATATTGTATGTGATACGTTTTGACCATAATGTTTAACTTACCTAGCAACAACAAATTTAGGCAATTCGCAGTCTGATTAATATGAATATTTTACTTACCTTTTGAGTAAGGAGTAGTATCGTCAGAATCAGTTACTACTTCTTGGTGAAATAGTAGGACGATAGAGAGAGAGAGAGAGGGAGAGAGACCAGTGAAAATACATCTTAAATCTCTATCTTTGTTATACAATCCTAGGTTTGTAAAATCTTGTTACAGTCTTTTCGATCTAACTTTTCCATGGTGTGATTTTGAAATGTGATTACTTTCTTGAGGTTTTTTTCTCATGAATTAAAATAATCAGTATTTTTTAAAGAAAGCATATATTACCACTCCAACAATAACAATAACAACTACTTCTACTACTACAACTAATAGTAGTAGTAGTAGTAGAAGAAGAAGAAGAAGAAGAAGAAGAAGTAGTAGTAGTAGTAGCAGTAGTAGTAGTAGTAGTAGTAGTAGTAGTAGTAGAAGTAGTCATAATGACAGTGATGATAATAATATCAATAACAATGATAATAATAATAATATCAATACGAATCAATGATAAATAGGACTACAGGTACAAGCATATGCTTCATTCCTGGGCCCATGACATTGAGTTTTATAGCAAGCTCTCGAAGATTAAATAAATAAATATAAAAATTATATTTTGCAATTGGGTTGTACATAGCGACTGAATACAAAATAGCAATCGATTGCTAACTTATCTTTGAGTTACAGGCCCCCTAGTATTCCAGTACCATGTATGTTAATCATGCATGCAATCGTGCACGTTATTCTATATCAGAGAATTATTACTTCTACATGTGATGAGGCTACTTTATGAATTCATTCCAATATAATATAATATAATAATATAATGATATTTATCATAAACCTTAATATGTACAGTAATTTTACAATAATTTTTCTATCACGATTTAGCTACAATCAAGATTTGACTCACCCGGTGTTTGGGGGGAGTTACGCGCTTCTGTTCCATAAGAAGGTGTCGTTAATACTGTTAATTCATGCGAGAAAGAAGTGAAAACGAAGATGAGAATAAACCATTTTCGTAATTCCACAAGTCCTTATAAAGTAGGTTCGTTGCAGATAATTCCATTCTCCTTTTATGAATAATTGTATTTCAATAGTCAGAATTCAAATTGCATGTAATACGTTTTGACCATTATGTTTAACCTACCTAGCAACAACGAATTTAGGCAATTCGCAGTCTGATTAATATGAATATTTTACTTACCTTTTGAGTAAGGAGTAGTATCGTCAGAATCAGTTACTATTCTTGATGAAATAGTAGGACGATAGAGAGAGTGAGAGAGTGAGAGAGAGACCAATGAAAACACATCTAACATCTCCATCTTTGTTATAAAATCCTAGGTTTGAAAACTCTTTTTACAGTCTTTTAGATCTCAAATATCATTAAAAAAAAAACTTAAAAAATATATTCCATCAGTAACTGGTGACGATAACGTTATTTCCTTTTTTGGTCAATCTATGTCTTTAGATTTTGAATAGCACCTTCACCATTTTTAAGGTGTAATCTGCTCTTGGAGATACATTGACTTTATGAATACACATTGTAATTTCATATTCATATAATCCACTTTATCATAAACCTTAATATGTAAAGTAATTTTACAATAATGTTTATATCACGATTTAGCTACAATCAAGATTTGACTCACCTGGTGTTTGGGGAAAGGTACGCGCTTCTGTCCCATAAGAAGGTGTCGTTACTGTTAATTCATGCGAGAAAGAAGTGAAAACGGCGAAGATGAGAATAAACCATTTTCGTAATTCCACAAGTCCTTATAAAGTAGGTTCGTTGCAGATAATTCCATTCTCCTTTTATGAATAATTGTATTTCTATAGTCAGAATGCATATTGTATGTGATACGTTTTGACCATATGTTTAACTTACCTAGCAACAACAAATTTAGGCAATTCGCAGTCTGATTAATATGAATATTTTACTTACCTTTTGAGTAAGGAGTAGTATCGTCAGAATCAGTTACTACTTCTTGGTGAAATAGTAGGACGATAGAGAGAGAGAGAGAGGGAGAGAGACCAGTGAAAATACATCTTAAATCTCTATCTTTGTTATACAATCCTAGGTTTGTAAAATCTTGTTACAGTCTTTTCGATCTAATTTTTCCATGGTGTGATTTTGAAATGTGATTACTTTCTTGAGGTTTTTTTCTCATGAATTAAAATAATCAGTATTTTTTAAAGAAAGCATATATTACCACTCCAACAATAACAATAACAACTACTTCTACTACTACAACTAAAGGTAGTAGTAGTAGTAGTAGTAGAAGAAGAAGAAGAAGAAGAAGTAGTAGTAGTAGTAGTAGTAGTACTGGTAGCAGTAGTAGTAGTAGTAGTAGTAGTAGTAGAAGTAGTAGTCATAATGACAGTGATGATAATAATATCAATAACAATGATAATAATAATAATATCAATACGAATCAATGATAAATAGGACTACAGGTACAAGCATATGCTACATTCCTGGGCCCCATGACATTGAGTTTAGCAAGCTCTCGAAGATTAAATAAATAAATATAAAAATTATATTTTGCAATTGGGTTGTACATAGCGACTGAATACAAAATAGCAATCGATTGCTAACTTATCTTTGAGTTACAGACCCCCTAGTATTCCAGTACCATGTATGTTAATCATGCATGCAATCGTGCACGTTATTCTATATCAGAGAATTATTACTTCTACATGTGATGAGGCTACTTTATGAATTCATTCCAATATAATATAATATAATAATATAATGATCTTTATCATAAACCTTAATATGTACAGTAATTTTACAATAATTTTTCTATCACGATTTAGCTACAATCTAGATTTGACTCACCCGGTGTTTGGGGGGAGTTACGCGCTTCTGTCCCATAAGAAGGTGTCGTTACTGTTAATTCATGCGAGAAAGAAGTGAAAACGAAGATGAGAATAAACCATTTTCGTAATTCCACAAGTCCTTATAAAGTAGGTTCGTTGCAGATAATTCCATTCTCCTTTTACGAATAATTGTATTTCAATAGTCAGAATTCAAATTGCATGTAATACGTGTTGACCATAATGTTTAACCTACCTAGCAACAACAAATTTAGGCAATTCGCAGTCTGATTAATATGAATATTTTACTTACCTTTTGAGTAAGGAGTAGTATCGTCAGAATCAGTTACTATTTCTTAATGAAATAGTAGGACGATAGAGAGAGAGAGAGAGAGAGAGAGACCAATGAAACACATTTAAAATCTCCAGCTTTGTAATAAAATCTTTTTACAGTCTTTTAGATCTCACTTTTCCATGATGTGATTTTGAAATATTATTGCCTCCTTGGGCTTATTCTTTCATGAATTACAATAATAAGTATTTTTTTTAAGAAAGCATATATTACCACTACAACAATAACAATAAAACTACTTCTAGTTGTAGTAGTAGTAGTATAGTATAACTAATAGTAGTAGTTGTAGTAGTAGTAGTAGTATTAGAAGTAGCAGTAGCAATAATGATAGTGATGATAATAGTATCAATAATAATAATAATAATAATAATAATATTAATATCAATAAGAATGATAAATAGCACTACAGGTACATGATTGTACTCAACGCTCGGTAAAAAACAGCATATTCTACATTCTTGGGCCCCATGATTTATTAATTAAATGTAGGAAAATGGTTTGCGATCGGGCTGTACATGGCGACTGAATACAAAATAGCAATCGATTGCTAACTTATCTCTGAGTTACAGGGCCCCTAGTATTCCAGTACCCTGTATTTCAATCCTGAATACAATTGTGCACGTTATTCTATATCTGGGAATTATTACTTCCACATGTGTTGAGGCTACTTATGAATTCATTCTAAACATCCATTTCAAGGATTTTTGAGAGGCCCTATACAAACTAATATTACGACAACACTATTGAACAGCCCAAACAAAAATCAAGGCGAATTCTACAAAGAATGTATGCGAGGTAGGAAAGCTCGCGAGCATCAAAACAGTTTTGTATTTTCAAATCATGTAATTCATGTAATCTTCAACATATATGTTTCACCTTCACTCACCCGAGGTTTGTGTGTATGTGGAAGTATCAAATTCAGTCAAATGAGAAGGTGTTGTCTCTAAATGAAGAGAGAGAGACAAAGCGAGATAGGGCGGGGAATTTTGAGAAAAGAAATATAAGAGCATGCGAACTGGAACAAAGTCGATTAATGAAGGGAAATAATATAATGCACCTCGTTTGACATCTCAGATTACTGTCTTACTTATAAGATTATAAAGTATCATTTCCGTCACAGTCTCTATTTAAACTAACTATATTTAGATAGTTTAAACATAACCATATTTGAAAAATATTCAGGAAAAGTCAGCAGAATAACCTTGTTTGTAAAATAGTTTCTTCGTCATTATATAGGCATGTTTGCAAAAATGTACATATACACAAATCAGCCTTATCTCAACGACCATCTTTGAACAAAAAGAAAATAATTTGCAGTCATATTACCAGACAATTTGTCAACCCGATTTGACAACCCGATAATGCGAAGCCCCTATGAAACGAAGAAGCAATGCTTAATAAAGTAAATATCAATATTCATTCTCGATATGAACATTATGAGCCCCACTTCTTCCCACCAGGGTACGAGCAAAAATGTATACAAATATCATAATAAAAAACTTAAAAATATATTCCATCAGTAACTGGTGACGATAACATTATTTCCTTTTTGGGTCAATTTATGTCTTTAGATTTTGAATAGCACCTTCACCATTTTTAAGGTGAAATCTGCTCTTGGAGATACATTGACTTCATGAATACACATTGTAATTTCATATTCATATAATGATCTTTATCATAATTCTTAATATGTACAGTAATTTTACAATAATGTTTCCATCACGATTTAACTACAATCTAGATATAACTTACCTGGTGTTTGGGGGGAGATAGGTGCTTCAGTCCCATAAGAAGGTGTCGTTACTGTTAATTAATACGAGAAAGAAGTGAAGACGTAGATGAGAATAAACCATTTTCGTTATAATTCCATTCACCTTTTACGAATAATTGTATTTCAATAGTCAGAATGCAACTTGCATGTAATATGTTTTGACCATTATGTTTAACCTACATAGCAACAACCAATTTAGGCAATTCGCAGTCTAATTAATATGAATATTTTACTTACCTTTTGAGTAAGGAGTAGTATCGTCAGAATCAGTTACTACTTCTTGATAAAATAGTAGGACGATAGAGAGAGAGAGAGAGAGACCAATGAAAACACATCTAAGATCTCCATATTTATTATAAAATCCTAGGTTTGTAAATCTTGTTAGTCTTTTAGATCTCAAATAACATAATAAAAAACTTACAAAATATGTTCCATCAGTAACTGGTGACGATAACGTTATTTCCTTTTTGGGTCAGTTTATGTCTTTAGATTTTGAATAGCACCTTTACCATTTTTAAGGTGTAATCTGCTCTTGGAGATACATTGACTCTATGAATACACATTGTAATTTCATATTCATATAATGATTTTTATCATAAACCTTAATATGTACAGTAATTTAACAGTAATTTTTCTATCACGCTTTAGCTACAATCTAGATTTGACTCACCAAGTGTTTGGGGGGAGGTACGCGCTTCTGTCCCATAAGAAGGTGTCGTTACTGTTAATTCATGCGAGAAAGAAGTGAAAACGAAGATGAGAATAAACCATTTTCGTAATTCCACAAGTCCTTATGAAGTAGGTTCATGCGAGAATTAACAGTAACTGAAAGAAGTGAAAACGAAGATGAGAATAGACTATTTTTGTAAATGCACATGTCTTTGTTTAGTGCCTCGGTACGAAATAATTTCATTCACCTATTAAGGAAAATTGTATTTCAATAGTCAGAATGCACAATTCATATAATACGTATTGACCATGATGTTTGACATACCTAGCAGCAGCCAATTTATGCAGTTCGCAGTCCGATTGATATAAATATGTATTTACTTACCTTTTGAGTAAGGGGTAGTGTCGTCCTTATCGGTAACTAGTTCTGCAATCCATATAAATATTTACAATTAATAATAATAAAGATTATGATGATTATATCGTAAATGACAACAATTACCATATCAATAACAGAATCTGAATTTAGAAATAAATCATTATTATAATGATAACAATGATAATAATGATAACAATAATAATAATAAAAACATTAATAATAATAAAAACAATAATAACAAAAAAATAATGATAATAATAACATTAATAATAATAATAATATCAATAGGAATGATAAAAAGGCAAACAGATACAACATTATACTCAACGCTTGGTATAAACAATAAGCATATTTTACACTCCTGAGTCTCATGACATTGAGTTTAGCAAGCGATCGACGATTGATCAATCAAAATGTACGATACATATCTTATGATTGGGTTGCACACAGCGACTGTTTACAAAATCAATCGACCGCTTACTTATGTTTGAGTTACAGTATTCCAGTTCCCTGGATTTTAATTCTACATACAATCGCGGATCCAGGATTACCCAATAGGGGGGGGGGGGCGGAAATTGAAAAATCGCGCAGGCCGTTATTTTCGCTCAACGGGGGGGGGGGGAGCACTCGAAATAAAATAGTTTTATTAATTTTTGTACTCAACACCCCCCCCCCCCTCCCTTGAGCACAAAAAAAAGGAAATGGTAAATTTTTGTGGTTCCCATCTTTTTTCTTTTTGTTTGCCAGGGGTGGAGGGCGGGCCCGTCGCCCCCCCCCCCCCACCCCCGTGGATCCCCGCCTGTCCAATCGTGGACGTTGTTCTGTATATGGGGACTACTAATTCCACATATATTAAGGCTACTTTATAATTTCATTTTATACATGCATTCAGTTTTAGGATAATTGAAAATTCGGAATATAAAAGGCAATTGATTGCTTGAATTTACTGATAAAACTGAAAGAAGATCTACCTGTTTGGTCAGCGGTGGTCTCCGGGATCGTACTCAATGAATTATCTAAAATGTGATAAGAACCATTTCTTTTTTAAATACATAATTAAATATAAAAATACTTATGTATTATAATATTATTGAAATTATATTACTGTCAGACTTGTTCAGACATGAATAATTCGGCTATGAATATGAACCCTTACGAACAAAATATGATGTTATGATTTTTTAACTGGTTTTATAATGAATAGTAATTTGGTTTTGTCGTTTTTTCAAGTAATTGAATATTGTAATTCAGAACGTAAGAAAGACTTTAATATCCCTGAAAGCTCGCTTACTTAATTCCATAGGGTCTTCGGATTACAGATGTCGTTGCATTATCAAACCGTGATTATCGAAGGGTCTGGTTTAACGTTTAAGAAATACACCCCTCTTATACTCCAAACTTTCTTAAAAAGTTACAACAAATATACGAAAACGTGTGTCTCGACACCGAAACTTTTTAATAGGGGATAAATTATAACAATAGTTACCGACACTCCATGATTGTATGGGCATGTTTTCACAAATATTCATGTTAAAGGAACTATGTCCCATTTGCAGGCCAAAAAAATGAAAGGGTTGAATTCCAACGACATTTGAACGATAATACTATTAAATTTAGAACTTCCCTAAAAAAGGTAGGGCTCGAAAATGTCTTTAAGTGGGAAAATAACGACTATTAGATGTCGAATCGACTTAGGAGCTATAGAGCCAATAAGTAATAGTTTTGATTTTCAGATCATTGTATCGAACGGTCATATGTTTTATGCTGCGCAAAGATTCAATCAGTTTAATTTTGGCCATCACAAGAAGTGGGTGATTGATGTAGACAAATGCTCATGTACCCTTTACAGCTCATTTTATGTATGTTATTACCAAAAAGAAAAAAAGCCAGTCAGTCACTCTAGAGTGTCTGACAGTGAAGTCTAGCAAGCAAACGGGTTTCCTTGCATAATTTGAATATTAGGACACTGCTAACGTTTAAATTTCACAGATAGGACATACATGACATCTTCATAATTCCTGCAAAGTTCTACATAATTTAAGGTTGGCTGCAAAAGGGACATAGTACCTTTAACAGATAAGCCTTATCGCAAGGGCCATTTTTGAAGAAAAAAAATTATTATTTGCGTTCAAAATAACCGCCCTTTCGTGAATATGGGGTATGTTTTTATGAAAGGTCATGTAATCCGACAAACCAATCCGACGCGTTGAGCCTATGAAACGAAGTAGCAATGCTTAAAGGTAATAGTATGGGGTCATGAATTTTGTTCAAATGAACATATTGGAAGCATATGCGATCCTACTCCGAAATAAAATGTGTTAATCAGGTTCGTAATCTTGGAGTTTTGTTTGATGCTGGAATGACCATGAAGTCTCAGATCTCAAATGTTGTTAGTTCAACATCATTCCATATTCACAATATTTGGAGGATCAGAAAGTATGTGAATCAGAAAGCCACTGAGCAGATTGTTCATTCCTTTATTACATGTCGTTTGGATATGTGTAATTAATTGAATATTGGCCTTCCTTAAAATCAAATAGCCCGTCTGCAACGAGTTCAGAACATGGCAGCTCGGCTCGTCACTCTCCGCAGTATATCAGACAGTATTTCAGATATATTAAAATCTCTTCATTGGTTATCAGTCTCAAAAAGAATTATGTATAAAGCTGTTACTCATTACTTACAAAACACTTCTTCATTCTTCACCCCATTACTTGTATCAGATTTTGAAACCGTACACTCCTCAACGGAATTTACGTTCAGGTTCACAGCTCCAGTTATGTACACCCAAAACCAATATGGGGGGACAGGGCTTTTGCTAACGTTGCACCCATATTATGGAACACTTTACCATTAGAAATAAGATAATCGTCATCAATTGAAATATTTAAGAAGAAACTTAAGCACCATTTGTTTATGTCGTAGTTTTTAATATTGTATAATTATTTTGATGTTTTACAAGAGCGCCTTGAGCAGTCTTTTAGAATGGATATGTGCGCTTTATAAGTTGACATTATTTATTTATTATTATTATCATTATTGCAATATTTAATGATCGTTGTCCCGGTTGAAATGGAGTCTCAAGTGATGAAATTGTAAATAATTAACTCTTTATGTTGTATAGCTCCCTCTCAAGGTCTAAACATT
Source organism: Strongylocentrotus droebachiensis (assembly GCA_035222895.1). Lineage (NCBI taxonomy): Eukaryota > Metazoa > Echinodermata > Echinoidea > Camarodonta > Strongylocentrotidae > Strongylocentrotus > Strongylocentrotus droebachiensis. Next base: position 49,390 of record JAVYIG010006937.1, read on the forward strand.
AATTTAACTATAAAACAATGTTTCTTGACTATAATCGACCGATTGGCTTTTCCGTTTGGAAATTATATATCACAACTACATATTCTGAGATTGTCATGGTCGCAGCTACCGTTGTATGGCCGTATTTGAAATTTATCAAACTACCGGGAGCACCGGTAAATTTTGATATTCAATTTTTCTCAAAAGCAGAAGTGTTTTAGGAGCTAAATTTTTCAGTGGTTATACTACATTTACATGGGCCTCCAAATATATCAAAATTGTAAAAAATCACTGTCAAGCCGATTTTCAAAATTTACCAAAACTTTGTATTACCTTTATCAAGTAAATTTCAATATCCATTTTCGAAAAGAACATTATGAGCCCCATTCCCAATCGTAATAGTTTAGCAACTTTAAAGAAAAATAACATTCCATTATCACCGGTCGTGATTTCCTCTTTTGTCATCAGCATATGTCTTTAAAGTTTAGAATAGCAACTTCATAATTTCACGGTGACCTCTGCTCTCAAAGGCACAATTCGACTTATAAATACACATTGTCAATTCATACTCATATAATTCACTTTATCATTTACCTTAAAGCCCAAGTCTACTCCAAAAATGACTTACTTTCAATAGAGCCAGAAAAATCAGACAAACCCATCAAAAAAAGTTTGAGCAAAATCGGATAGCTAATATGAAAGTTGTGAATTTTTAATGACATGAAAAACTTTGAAAATCACTACACAAATTGGCAACTCACTCATGAGTCTGTGACGTATGGTCCTCACTATCCACTTATTATTTTCTTTATATTGATAATATAAATTTCCTATTTTCACCCTTAGAATCTTATTTCTTCACACCAGCATCCAAGTTAGATTGTTAGTGATATTTTTATGTGTGGACGCACAAATAAAGAGTAATTTATGTCCAGTTAAATCATGAGAAATTGAATTTTGATAAACTATTTATTAAAATTTAAAGAGTAGACAACGATTTAAAATGGTTTATTGACAGGCTGACAAAATCTAGGTCAAGAGGTTGTTTACATTTTTGAGGGAAATTCACGCGCTAGGAAATGTAATACTTTGTATTACATTGGAAGGAAATGTACAAGCGTATGTACGCTTATCAAGCAAGCGCGGAAAATACCGCCAGCAAATTAAAAATAGCACGAAGGGGCTTTCATTCTAGTTATGGCTTTCATTTTGAATGGACAAGAAGAAAAATTTACGGAGTCTAAAACATTATTAGAGGATTTGGATTAATACTAACGTTAGCACTGCACTGGAATAATTAGTTGGATATATAACGCTGAATTATTTCTTCTCGTGAGCGACCAGCGGGATTATACTCGGGTTTTGGGCTGGCCTTTGTCGTTGGGCCCGATTAGAAGGAGAGTCCATATCATTATCAACTTGAACTGTTAGTGTTAGTGGCCTTGTTCGCATCTCTACTGGCAGGAGTACGTTGGCGATCATGCCAAAAGCGAAGAAGAAATCCGTGGCCGGGAGGAAGAGGGGTGGCGAGACGGCGCCCAGGGCAACGTTACCTCCAAGTCAGGCGGAGAATCCGAGAGCGGATGCAGCGTTACCCCCAAGTCAGGCGAGGAAAAGTCCGAGGGCAAGGGCGAAGGCAACGTCAACGCCTGTCGGAGTGGGCCCCAGCGGCGCCGACGATCAGGGCGGTGAGTGCAACCCTAACCTCATTTGTAGATCTAGAGCTAGTGGCAATGATGTACCTGATATCAGTAATGGTAGGCGCGCGGCCATATCATGGCCGGAGATTATCGCGCGAGAGTCGGTGCCCTCTGAGAGGGAGCAATCGGAGATTTCATTGCAGGATCAATCGGTTGGGCAGGCTTCATGCGAGGGTAATATGGCGGAGCGGAATGCGCCGCCAGTACCCCCTTCCGTGGTGGGGTCACCGGTGCCGTTTATGAGCGCGGCTGATCCGTTGGGTTCCGAAGTGGCAATGTCGCTCAAGGAGAGAATTTGGAGGAGTGAATTTATTGATTTAGCCTTGCTTCTCAAACAGAATGCTTATGCACGGAGTGATAGTGGGGCATCCCAAGAGCTAGGTGAAGCCGTATTTAGTCTGCGGCAGTCTGAATCTGGGCTCGGGTTGCAATTCCAACCTCGGGCAAAGAATAAAGGCATATTTTCGGTGGAGCATTGGACATCCGTGTTCCTGGTGTTTGTGTCTATTTATTTGGAGAAGCACATCGAGCGAAGCAGAGAGCTCATCAAATATATGGATTTGATTAGACACGCTTCTAGAGCATTTGGGGGCCTTGGGTGGAGAGAGTATGACATACAGTTTAGGCTAAAGCAAGCGCGACTGCCCGGGCGATCTTGGGCAAGCGTGGATGCTGAATTGTGGTTGATGGTGGTTGCGTCCCATGGGCCTCGCTCCTCCGCCTTTCGTCAGCAGTACAGCGGAACGTACGGTGCGAGGAGATCTTTCTCCCCGAGTAGCAGGGGACTTGGAGGCGCAGTCGCACCTTCCCGGGGGGTGTGTTTTGACTACAATAGAGGCAAGTGCACACGGGGACAAAACTGCAGATTCGGGCACAAATGTTCCCGCTGCCAAGCGACGGGTCATGGTGCGAAGCAATGTAGTCAGAGCCGACCCGGTGCCGGTACCTCATCTGGACATTAGGGCAACTGTTTTGCTTGAAATTGCACCGACGCCAGTAAAATTGGCAAAGATGATACCCATGTTAGCCTCCTATCCTAACCGGGAGCATGCACATCGTTTAATCAAGGGATTTAAATTTGGTTTTTCTTTGCATTTTGAAGGGACAAGGGTTCCATTAACGGTAAGAAATCTGAAATCGGCATTTAGTCACAGACGTGTTCTACAGGAGAAATTGAGGAAAGAAATAGAATTGGGGAGAATCATGGGGCCGTTTGCGGTTCCTCCTTTTGAGAATATGAGGTGTTCACCGGTAGGGCTAGTGCCCAAGAAGTCTCCGGGGGAGTTCCGTATGATTCAGCACCTCTCCGCTCCCAAAGGTCTTTCGGTTAATGACGGCATTCCGGAAGATCAGTGTACGGTAACGTATTCGTCATTTGATTCCGCAGTCGACATTGTTGCTCGGTTAGGTAAAGGGGCTCTTATGGGTAAGACGGACATCAAGTCGGCCTTCCGGCTTTTACCGGTTCGTCCGGAAGATTTTGAACTGCTCGGGATGTGCGTCGATGGGCTTTACTATTTTGACCGTTGTTTGCCAATGGGCTGTTCCGTTTCTTGTTCTACTTTTGAATGTTTTAGCACTTTTTTGGAATTTTGCACCCGCAAAGTAGCGGAGTCACAGAATATTGTACATTATTTGGATGATTACTTTTTTGCTGGTAGAGCAGATTCAGAAGAATGCAAGCGTGCAATGGCTTCTTTCGAGGTGATTTGCGAGCGGTTTGGCGTGCCCATAGCACAGGAGAAGACAGAGGGCCCGGTCACAAAGTTATCTTATCTGGGGCTGGAAATTGATAGCGTTGCTCGTGAAATTCGGGTCCCGGAAGACAAAATTGCAGATTTGGTTAAGAAGCTAAATTGGGCCTTGCAGCGGGAAAAGATATCTCTAAAGGGTATACAGTCGATCATTGGGAGCCTAAATTTCGTATGTAAAGCAATTGCTCCGGGTCGAGCATTCCTGAGAAGGCTTATAGATTTAACTCGGAAGGTGGATCGACCTTATCACATGATCAGGTTGACGAGGGGCGCAAAGTCTGACATGCGAGTTTGGCTCGAGTTTCTAGCGCATTTTAATGGGCAAGTCTTCTTCCGGGCACCGGGCTGGTGCGGCAGCGATGACATACAGTTTTTTACTGACGCGGCTGCCGGCATTGGATTCGGTATTTATTTCGGGGGCAGGTGGGCACAGGCTGCCTGGCCCCCGGGCTTCCAAGCAGCTAGCAGATCGATAGCCCTGTTAGAATTGTTCCCCATCTGGGTTGGTCTTGAGCTATGGGGAGTGGAACTCAGGAACAAGAACATTTGGTTTAATTGCGATAACCAGGCCGTAGTTGCGGTAATAAATAAGCAGTCGGCACTATGCCCGGATATGATGAGATTAGTGCGCGAAGTAGTTGTCATATGTTTACGTAATAACGTTGTATTCAAGGCTAGGCATGTTCGTGGGTGTGATAATAGTATTGCTGATGCACTTTCTCGGTTTCAGATGCAGCGGTTTCGTTCTCTAGCGCCAAGGGCTTCCCTGGTGGGAATCGAGGTGCCGTCCCGACTGTGGAACAGCTGGCTATAGAGCAAAATCAGCTGCTGATGGCGTCTAGGGCAGGTCGTACTCATGCAACATACGCCTCGGCACTAGAGGCATACAAGGAATTCTGCAGGGTATACGGTTATGACCCGCAGATATCTCCTAATGTCGAGAGGGTAGCTCAGTTAGTGGCGTATTTGTCTTGGCGGGGATATGCAGGGTCTACTGTTCAAACCTACATATCTGGATTATCATTTTATCTGCGATCCGCTGGAGAAAGAGACGTGACACAGAATTTTGTGATTGCAAGATTAGTCGAGGGATGCAAGCGCCGCACATCAAGGAGAGACGCTAGGCATCCTATCACATTACCCGTTTTGAACCAAATGTTGACCGATTTGGAACATGTTTGTGTTAGCACTTATGAAGTGTTATTATAATCTGCCGCATTTTGTTTGGCATTTTATGGTTTTTTACGAATTAGTGAATTCACAGTGGCATCACGGCATAGGCGGGATCGAATGCTGCGTTTCACGGACGTGGCAGTCACCGGCAGTGCACCACATCGCCGGGTGAAGCTCTCTTTAAGGGAATCAAAAACTGATCCGAGGGGAAACGGTTGCACCATTTCAATACACGAAATTGAGGCGGGTAGTTGTCCCGTAAAGGCGGTCCTTAGATATTTGAAAATGCGCCCGGGAAGTGGGGAGGCTTTCTTTTGCTCATATGGTTCACTTCCTCTCACCAGGCATGAGTTCAGTGCCATGATAAAGAGATGCATGTCATACAGAGATATGTTGGCGGCGAAGTTTTCCTCCCATTCTTTTCGTATAGGTGCGGCTACAACCGCTGCTATGGCGGGCTGCTCGGACGCCCAAATACAGCACATGGGTCGATGGGCTTCCTCCGCGCATCGCAGATATATAAGGCTTGATATGGTGGTTTGAATATGAGCAATGTTGCAAATTACCGTTGTGGTTGATTTGATTTGATTTGATTAGCCAGGTATACGTACAAAATATAACAGAGTGAATGATGAGGTTAACGTGTCCGGGGCCAATAATGTAAGGGTGAGGCCGCATACACAGGAATGAATATATGTACAACACATAGAGGAATAAGTCCCTCGCCTCGAGAGGTTAAATAAGCTAATAATAATAATAGCAATAATAATGGTGCTACAACATGAAAATGAAAACGAAGTCAAGCAGACAACAAACATACATGCAGAACAAGAGCAAGAAAACACAATGGGATTTCAAGTTCACATTAACGCATGTTCTTTGGAATACAAAATGCTGCCCAGTCCTCTTTTCTTATTTTGTCCACAGAACAACTATGGATAGTAGGCGACTCTATCGTTTTCTGGGCCCATCGCAGGGCGGAGCGGACTGGCTGCGCCGATATGGGTTTGGAGACGGTCATCCATTGGGCTGGAAAGCGGGGCCTTCGCTTGGACCAAACAAACGCATGGCTAGAGTCGATTACCAGTGGCCTGACGAAGCCGACCGTTTTAGTGTTACACGTGGGCACGAATGACATAGAGGGATGTTCGAGGAGGGCGATGGCGAATGCGGTGAACAGATTAATCACATCGAACACTGAGACGACAATAATATGGTCTGACATCCTAGAACGGGTAGAATATAAATGCTGTAGTCCGGAAGAGCAGGGAAAATTGGACGATAGAAGGAGGGCCACGAACCGATACGCTCGCGCCCTGGTCGGCAGGAATGGGGGAAAGGCCATTCCACACCCCGACATAAGGCATAAGGATAGGGCTTTATATAGGCCGGACGGATTGCATCTCTCCAATGAGGGTTTGGACAGGTTTATCACTGACCTGAAGGAGGGCCTGTCCTATCTCGGTTCATCCAAGTAGTTAAACAATGATAATGTTACAAAACACGCTGTTTGTTCTTATATTTCAATGTTCTTATAGTTCAGTGTTCTTATATTTCAGCGTTCTTATATTTCAATGTTTAAGTCTGTTCGGGTAGCAAAGTAAATCCCGCAAAAAAGTTTGAGTCCGGCACCGCAAGATCATGTTTTTGTTGTTGGGATAAGAGTGCCTTATTTTGGGAGTAACAAAGTTGTGGAGAGTAAATAATGGTTATATGGGGCAGGTTTAGGTGGACATTGGTAAATGACCAGTTTTGCGAATGCTTCATTTCGAAATGGGCATTAACGGTTTAGTCACTTCTGTGAGGGGAATGAATTAGGCATAATGATGTGCCGGTGTTGTAGAGATAAGTTTATTACGATACTCTGTAGTCTGTTATAGGGTTATAAATTAGCTTAAGGGCGAAAAAGTACATGCCTGTACATGTACATTGGTTAATTTGGCCAATTGAAATGTTAATTCCACCAAAGTGTAAATAGTTAAGCATAGATATTCCCTTAGTGCACAAAAATCGTTTGATGACAACGTTGTGATTTGGCGGCCGATCATATATAAATATATTCTCGTTTGGCGGTAATTTGTCAAATTATGCCTCCAAATCACTAATCACATGGTACTGATAAGTTTATTGATCAATAATTGTCATCCGATAATTTTCGACCCCACTCAATTTTTACATGCGAGGGGGTTGCCAATGTATATTCAGTCGAATTTGTTCGCATGTCAATTCTTAGTTTTCCGGCCCCCATTCGATTTGAATGCGGGGGGACCTAGTTGTACCTACACATGTTCAAACTCAGGGTGTCACGCTTTAATCTTAGGCATCATCCGATCTTACAGGCGGAGAGGCTGGTATATATATACATCTATATTCTATAACTTTAGGCATCACTCGATTTTATAGGCGGGGGGCTGATATAATGACTTAATGTATATAAGTTTAGCCTAGGCATCACTCGATTTCATAGGCGGGGGGCCTAGCATAACTTTAGGCATCACTCGATTTTATAGGCGGGGGGCTGATATAATGACTTAATGTATATAAGTTTAGCCTAGGCATCACTCGATTTCATAGGCGGGGGGGCCTAGCATTGCACTTGTAAGCATTTTTTATGATTCAATATATCTGTGTTATTTTGTTATGACACCCAGAAAATCAAAATGTGCAAAATAAGCGTCCATCTCAAAATGTTAATAAAGCCACGACATAAACGCAAATTTGGTTGTTTGTTATTTTTGTTAGCCGTGAATAATAAAATTTAAAGAGTAGACAACGATTTAAAATGGTTTATTGACAGGCTGACAAAATCTAGGTCAAGAGGTTGTTTACATTTTTGAGGGAAATTCACGCGCTAGGAAATGTAATACTTTGTATTACATTGGAAGGAAATGTACAAGCGTATGTACGCTTATCAAGCAAGCGCGGAAAATACCGCCAGCAAATTAAAAATAGCACGAAGGGGCTTTCATTCTAGTTATGGCTTTCATTTTGAATGGACAAGAAGAAAAATTTACGGAGTCTAAAACATTCCCACCACCTCCCCATTATCTCCACCAATAAAAGTATTTTTAGTATATTAGTGGCATAAATTAAGTATTGCTTGGTGGTTCGAAGTAGCCAAGGTATACGTATTAGTACGGAAAGGATTTAGGGTTTCAGGTATGAAAGGTACGGATAGGGTTTATGTAATAAATTGGTCAGTGATTTATGAAGTTAATGCAGAGCCGGGGGCATTTGGCCTGGTCGCACATCAACTTGCGTCGTGCACAAAGTAAGTGGGCCGTAGGGGAATTTTTCCCATTGGGTTTCGCCCCTACCCGGTTTTGTATGGGTAAATCACTAATCACATGGTACTGATAAGTTTATTGATCAATAATTGTCATCCGATAATTTTCGACCCCACTCAATTTTTACATGCGAGGGGGTTGCCAATGTATATTCAGTCGAATTTGTTCGCATGTCAATTCTTAGTTTTCCGGCCCCCATTCGATTTGAATGCGGGGGGACCTAGTTGTACCTACACATGTTCAAACTCAGGGTGTCACGCTTTAATCTTAGGCATCATCCGATCTTACAGGCGGAGAGGCTGGTATATATATACATCTATATTCTATAACTTTAGGCATCACTCGATTTTATAGGCGGGGGGCTGATATAATGACTTAATGTATATAAGTTTAGCCTAGGCATCACTCGATTTCATAGGCGGGGGGCCTAGCATAACTTTAGGCATCACTCGATTTTATAGGCGGGGGGCTGATATAATGACTTAATGTATATAAGTTTAGCCTAGGCATCACTCGATTTCATAGGCGGGGGGGCCTAGCATTGCACTTGTAAGCATTTTTTATGATTCAATATATCTGTGTTATTTTGTTATGACACCCAGAAAATCAAAATGTGCAAAATAAGCGTCCATCTCAAAATGTTAATAAAGCCACGACATAAACGCAAATTTGGTTGTTTGTTATTTTTGTTAGCCGTGAATAAATAAAAGTCAATAATTATGAAATACAAAATTCATAAAAAAATTGGGAAATTTCATGCACGCAATATGATACAAATCATATAACCTGGGCAATGGCATGGGGAAATCAAGTTTTGGGGGATAAAAAGGAAAATTAATGGGATTAAACTATATAAAGCAATCGATAAGTTGTGAGGACATGACGTCACAAACTGATAACCATCTTGGCAATGTGTGTTATGAATCTCATTGTTCCGTAGTTTTACATACTTTTTCAAAAATTCATAACTTTCTTATTAGTTATCCAATTTTGCTCAAACTTTTTTTGATTGGTTTGTCTGATTGTTCTGCTTTTATTGAAAGAAACTTATTTTTCGAGTGGACTTTTTCTTTAATACATACAGGAATTTCACAATCATGTTTCTTTGGCGATTTTAATATAATTTAAATTTGACTCACCTGGTGTTTGGGGGGAGGTATGCGCTTTTGTGCCATAAGAAGGTGTCGTTACTGTTAATTCATGTGAGAAAGAAGTAAAAACGAAGATGAGAATAGACTATTTTTGTAAATGCACGTGTCTTTGTTTATTGCCTCGTTACAAAATTATTTCAATCACCTGTTAAGAAAAATTGTATTTCAATAGTCAGAATGCACATTGCATATAATACGTGTTGACCACGTGTTTGACATACCTAGTAACAACTTAAGCATGCTATTCGCAGTCTAACAAATATAAATATATATTTTACTGACCTTTTGAGTATGGAGTGGTATCGTCCGTAACGATGGCAGTAAACGGAACTAGTTCTTGGTGAAATAGTGGGGCGATAGAGAGAGAGAGATAGATCAATGAAAATATATTTTGCATTTTAAAAGCTACAGCTTTGTTATCGCAAACATGCTAGGTTTGTAAAAATCGTTTTAAAGTCTTTCAGATCTCATTTTCACTGCTATATTGATCAATGACAAGTTGCATCATACAAAAGCAGATATTACCACTTACAATTACAATAAAAACTAATTCTACTACTTCAACAACTCTAGTAGTAGTACTATAAAGAGTAGTAGTATAGTAGTAGTAATTTGATCTGATTTTAATTATTTTCTTCTGCATCCCATATAAATGTTTACAATTAATAATAATAATAATGATGATGATTATAACGTGAATGCCAACAATATTCTATCAATATTAAACAGAATATGAATTTAAAAAGAAATCATAATAATAATAATAATAATAACAATAATACTAATTTTAATGATAATAATAACATGAATAATAATCACATTATCAATAGGAATGATAAATAGGCATACAGGTACAACAAGAAGCATATTCTACACCCCTGGGTCTTATAACATTGAGTATAGCAACCGATCGAAAATGTACGATACATATTTTGTGATTGGGTTGCACACAGCGACTGATTACAAAAAAACAATCGACCGCTTACTTATCTTTGAGTTACAGGGCCCCTAGTATTCCAGTACCCTGGATTTTAATCCTGCATACAATCGCAGTGGCGGATCCAGGATTACTCAATAGTGGGTGGGGCGGCCGGAAATTGGAAAATCGCGCAGACCGTTATTTTCGCTCAACAGGGGGGGGGGGGGGGGGAGGGGTAGTGAGCACTACAAATATATATATATATATTTTTTTTTTTTTACTCAACACCCCCACTCCCTTGAGCAAAACAAAATGAAAAGGGAAATTTGTGGTTCCCATCTTTTTTATACTTTTGTTTGCCCGTCGCCCCCCCCCCCCGCCCAATGGATCCACAATTGTACAATCATGGACGTTATTTTGTATATTGGGACTACTACTTCCACGTATATTAAGGCTACTTAATAATTTCATTCTATACATGCATTCAGTTTCAGGATAATTGAACATTGGGAAAATAAAAGGCAATTAATTGCTTGAATCTGCTAAGACATGCCAAATGATGCTACTGTTCAAATGAAAATGAAAATAAAATGAACTAGACTTTAATTCGTCACTTTGACGAATTAGGTGATACGTATGCTCATGTGTAACATAATAAAGAACGCATTTTTACGATTTCATATTTCGTTTTCTACTCCCATTATGGTCTATCCATGAGTCAAGTTTCAACTGTAGGGCAGAGGGAGACAGACCAAGAGAATAAGAGGGACGCAAGGCAAGAGAGATAGAGAGAGAGGGAGAGGGTGAAAGAGAAGAGAGATAGATAGATGCAGAGACAGACCAAAAAAGGAGAGGGGCAGAACATGAGAGGAGAAGTAAAAGAGCAAGAGAGAGGAGAGAGAGAGATGCAATTGAGAACAATGCCTTCCAGATAACCATGATTGAAAGTGGTATAGCGCCCCCTTCAGGTATCCGATTGAGGATTGTTATATATGATAATTGACATGTCACCTATGATTGAATTTTTGACTATGATAACGTCATGATAATGTTAGATAGTCTACATAAATCTCGTGGAAACTTGTCTCAGCTACAACATACTCAAAAATCAACAAAATCCAAGCAGAAGAATCGGCGATATTGCTCAAAACACAGGAATGTAGAATCCAGATTTGAGAAAAAGTCATCTCCCATAGGGATTAAAAGCAAAAAGTAATGGATTAAGTAAAAATAGGGTTATAATAAAGAAAATAGGGTTATTTATTATAAATTATTTGCGATTCTACGTGTTTTAATACTCAAAGGAGATGGTACAGTGAAAGGTCAAAAAATAAAATGAAGACAAATATTGTTGGAGACACCCGGACTCGAACCATGGATCTCGAGGATGGAAGTCAAGTGCGTTACCGATATACCAAAACATTTCCCATAGCGATTACACGTAAACGGGAAATGGAATTTTCAAATCCTACTTTGCAAGTGAAATATGAGCATAATCCCGGCATCTGATCGAAAAATGAAAGACACACGTGTGATAGGTTATTGTCTCAGCTACAACATATTCGAAGCTCAGCAAAAACTAAGCTAAGACTACGGAGATTTTGCTCGTGAAAGACAGGAAGATAGAATCCAGTTTTGAGAAAAAGTCATGTCCCATAGAGAATACACGCAAAATGTGAAAAATTGACATGCCTCCTTTAATCGCAAAAATACGCCATGATGCCTTTGTTAAAATGAAAAATGTGGACATTTTATTTGTAGAGAATTGTTTCAGCTAGAACATATCGAAATTTGAAAGAAAATCAATCAATATTTACAGAGATACAATCAATTTTCAAAAATATGGTGACGTCAAAACATCCAAATTAAATTTTTGAGTTTGGAGGACATTATGGTGACGTCATGAGTTAATTGAGGGTCAAATGAGACATGAAATCATATTTACGACTCATAATCTATCTAAATATGAAAAAATATTGGGAGTTCCTATCTATTCTGAAGGGTTACAAAGAATTTTGTATAGGCATGTTTTTGCTCATGTATTGTGGATAAAGATAACGCAGGTCCGCGCACACTGTCAACTTTGACGGACGCTCATTGCGTTATTAAAAGATGAACAAGTTATCAAAATGCTTGGAAAAATGTGCCAAATAAGATGATAGAGAAAATTCGGCGATTCTATGTTGCAAAATGCTAGTACGCGCAAAAAACGCGCGCGCATCCGCGTGAGCGTGATTTTTTGTCAAATGCTCCATATGGCCTGAAACGTATGCAAACAAAATTTGGGATGATTTAGAGCATTTTTAATTTTTGCGCGCGCATAAACGCGCGGACGAACGCGCACGCGCGCATTTGGGCACGGTTATTGACCTGAAATTGACCGGACGGATATTGATCTTATTCATGATAAATATGAATGAAAAATTACTTTCCGTTATGAAGATATGATCATAAGTTGATTTTCACAAAATGGCGCCTGGATGACGTCACGATAATTTTGAGTCTTTGAAAAGTCACGCAGTTCTAAGTTAGACTAAGATCTATCATCATTGAAAGTTTCATGACAATGGCTTTATTCAGTCTTGAGATATCTTGCGAACAAATTCGAGGAAGAATAATAAATAATAAACTAGACTTTAATTCGTCACTTTGACGAATTAGGTGATACGTGCTATTTTGTTATCATGAAAGTGTGCCGATGATGATCTAATGATAATGAACATAAATACGATGAAGACCATCATTAAGAGTGGTATAGCGCCCCCTTCAGGTATTCGATAGAGATTTGTAGAATCAGGATTTCAGAAAAAGTCGCCTAACACGCTAACTAAGAAAATTCTGACATGTCGCCTTTAATTGAAATTTCCACTATGATGATGTCATCGAAATGATAAATGATGTACGTCAATATTGTAGATAATTTATTAGCTACACCGTATTAGAATTTGGGAGAACATAGAGTACAAATAAGCTAGATAGTGCTCAAAGATCAATGTCATGAAGATTCATGATGTGAACGAAATTCACCTTCCTTAGGCTTAACACGCAAATTAAGAAAATTCTGAAATGTGGCCTTTAATTGAATATTGTACTATAATGACGTCAATAAAATAAAAAGCAGTGTGTATTGATCTTGTAGGCAATTTCCTAAGCTACAAGATACCACAATTTGGAAGAAAATCAGTCAATATTATGAGAAATACACTAAATTTTCAAAAAATATAATGACGTCATAATATGCAATTTTGTATTTTGACTTCCAAGGCCATTATGATAACGTCAAGATGTATTTAATGGCCAAATAAGCTATGAAATCATATCTCCGACTCATACTCTATCAAAATATGAAAAAAACTTGGCATTCCTTGTTCATCCCAATGGACGTTTTATAGGCATGTTTTTGCCCATATATACTATGTAATACATGAGCTCGCACACAAGGATATTTATCTTGAACGGACGCTCATTCCGTTATTAATAGTGATAAAGGGATGAACATGGTATCAAACATGATGACAGAGAAAAATTGGCGATTATATGTTGCAAAATGCCAGAACGCGCAAAAAACGCGCGCGCATGCGCGTTTGAGTGATTTTTTGTCAAATGCTCCATATGGCTTGAAACGTGTGCAAAATAAATTGGAAATGATTTGGAGCATTTTAAATTTTTGCGCGCACGTAAACGCGCGCACAAACGCGTACGCGCGGATTTGCGCACGTTTTTTGATCTGAAATTGACAGGAAGGATATTGATCTTATTCATGATAAATATGAATGAGAAATTACTTTCCGTTATGAAGATATGATCATAAGTTGATTTTTACAAAATGGCGCCTGGATGACGTCACGATAATTTTGAGTCTTTGAAAAGTCATGCAGTTCTAAGTTAGACTAAGATCTATCATCATTGAAAGTTTCATGATAATGGCTTTATTCAGTCTTGAGATATCCTGCGAACAAAATCGAGGAAGAATAATAAATAATAAATAAATAATAAAAATCTTGACGAAATCAAAAGGTGATACGTAGACTTCGTTACGTATCACCTAACTAGACTTTAATTCGTCACTTTGACGAATTAGGTGATACGTATGCTATTTTTGTATCATGAAAGTGTGCCGATGATGATCTAATGATAATATTTATAAATACGATAATGATGATATTGATGATGATTTTTTGGTTTTAAATGACGATGGCCATGATTAAAAGTGGTATAGCGCCCCCTTCAGGTATTCGATAGAGAATTGTAGAATCAAGATTTCAGAAAAAATCACCCCCATATACGCCTAACACGCAAACTAAGAAAATATTGACATGTCGCCTTTAATTTAAATTTTCGCTATGATGTGGTCATCAAAATGATAAATAATGTACGTTAATCTTGTAGATAATTTTCTTGGCTACAACATATCAAAATTTAGAAGAAAATTGATCAATATTTGTAGAGAAACAATCATTTCTCGTAAATAGGCTGACGTCATAATATGCAAATTCGTATTTTGACTCCCAAGGCCATTTTAATGACGTCAAGATGTACTTAATGTCCAAATGAGATATGAAATCACATCTCCGACTCATACTCGTTCTTAATTTGAAAAAAGTTGGCGGTAAACAAACGTTTCAAAGGGCTATAATGGACTTGTTATAGGCACGTTTTTGCCCATATATGCTATGTATTGCAAAAATCGCGCGTACGGACGGTTATCTTGAACGGACGCTCATTCCGGTATTAATAGTGATGAAGAGATAAACATGGTATCAAATTGTTCGGACAAATATGAGGAATATTCTGTCAAATGTTTTTGCTAAGGAATTATTTTCCGTTCGGCCATGACGAACGAAAACGTGCAAAAATGTGGGTTTTGCGCGAATTTTTATGAAATGCTTAAAATGGCCTAAAACGTATGCAAAAAAAATTTAGGACGATTTTGAGCAATTTAAAATTTTACGCGCGCGTAAACTCGCGCACCTACACGTACGCGCATTTTTGCGCGCATTTATTGACCTGAAATTGACCGGACGGATATTGATCTTAATCATGATAAATATGAATGAGAAATTACTTTTCGTTATGACGATATGATCATAAGTTGATTTTCACAAAATGGCGCCTGGATGACGTCACGATAATTTTGACTCTCTAAAAAGTCACGCAGTTCTAAGTTAGACTAAGATCTATCATCATGGCAAGTTTCATGATAATGGCTTTATTCAGTCTTGAGATATCCTGCGAACAAATTCGAGGAAGAATAATAATAAACTAGAATTTAATTCGTCACGAAGACGAATAAGGTTGTCTGTCTAAGTCTTATGATAGATTTGAGAATGGGAGAAGTTATATAGACATGTAAACAATGATGATCATGATGAACATGATGATGATCATGATAGTAAAGGTGATGATGATGATGATGATAATGATAATGTTATATGACGATAAAAACGATAATGTTAATGATGATGATGATAATGATCATGATCATGATGATGTTGATGATGATCATCTTCAGACCATGGTGATGATGATGATAGTGACATTGATGATGATGATGATGATGATGATATTGATGATGATGATGATGAGCATGAGCATGATCCTGACATCTGATTGAAAAAATGAGGGGGATGTAGATAGCATATAGTCTCAGCTACATTATACTCAAAAATCAACAAAAAACAAGCGGAAATAACAGCGATATTGCTCGCAAAAGACAGGAATGTAGAATCCAGATTTAAGAAAAAGTCATCTCCCATAAGTATTACAAGCAAAAAGTAATGGATCGAGTGATAATAGGGTAATAATAAATTAAATATAGTTGTTTATTACATTATTTGCGATTCTACGTGTTTTAATATTCAAATGAGATGGTACAGTGAAAGGTCAAAAAGAAAAAAAAGTGAAGAAAAAAAATTGTTGGAGACGCTCGGACTCGAACCAGGGACCTCGAGGTCGGAAATCAAGTGCGTTACCGATATACCAAAACATTTCACATAGAGATTACACGTAAACGGAAAATGGAATTCTCAAATCCCACTTTGTAAGTGAAATATGAGCATGATCCCGGCATCTGATCGAAAAATAAAGGCCACATTTGTGATAGCTTATTGTCTCAGCTACAACATACTCAAAGCTCAGCGTAAACAAAGATAAAACTACGGAGATATTGCTCGCGAAAGACGAGAATGTAGAATCCAGTTTTGAGAAAAAGTCATGTCCCATAGAGAATACACGCAAAATGTGAAAAATTGACATGCCTCCTTTAATCTTAAAAATACGCCATGATGCTTTTGTCAAAATGAAATATCGTGATGACTACATTTGTAAAGAATATTCTCAGGTAGAACATATCAAAATTTGAAAGAAAATTGATCAACATTTACAGAGATACAATCAATTTTCCAAAAATCTGCTGACCTCATAATATGCAAATTGAAATTTTGAGTTCGGAGGCCATTATGATGACGTCATGAGTTAATTGAGGGTCAAATGAGACATGAAATCATATTTCCAATTCATACTCTATCAGAATATGAAAACAAAATTGGATTCATCTTACATCCTAAAGCGCTACAATGGATTTTGTATAGGCATGTTTTTGCCCATGTATGCTATGTATTACAAAAGCTCGCGCGCACGGTAATTATCTTAAACGGACGCTCATTCCGTTATTATTGGGCAGAAAAAGGTGAACGAGGTATCAAAATGCTTGGAAAAATGTGCCAAATATGATGACAGAAAAAATTTGGCGATTCTATGTTGAAAGATGCAATTACGCGCAAAAACGCGCGCGCATGTGCGTGCGCGCGTTTTTTTGCAAAATGCTTAAAATGGCCTGAAACGTATGCAAAATTAATTTTAAACGATTTGGAGCATTTTTATTTTTTGCGCGCGCGCTGACGCGCGGACGTTCGCATGCGCGCGCGTTTTTTGACCTGAAATTGACCGGACGGATATTGACCTTAATCATGATAAATATGAATAAGAAATGCCTTTCCGTTATGAAGATATGATCATGAGTTGAAAGTACAAAAAAAAACACAAAATGGCGCCTGGATGACGTCATGAAAATTTGATGACCTTGAAAATGTTACTGTCACGTCTCATGACAATGACCTATGACTGTGCCAAAATTAAACGAAATTGATTGAACTGATCTTGAGTTATCCTGTAAACAAAAAAGTGCGGAGAAATAAAAATAAATAATAAATAAATAATAAATAATAAAGAAAGAAAATTCTGACGAAAACAATAGGTGATCTGTTTTCAACAGACCACCTAATAAACTAGACTTTAATTCGTCACTTTGACGAATTAGGTGATACGTATGCTATTTTTGTATCATGAAAGTGTGCCGATGATGATCTAATGATAATATTTATAAATACGATAATGATGATATTGATGATGATTTTTTTGGTTTTAAATGACGATGGCCATGATTAAAAGTGGTATAGCGCCCCCTTCAGGTATTCGATAGAGAATTGTAGAATCAGGATTTCAGAAAGAGTCACCCCCATATACGCCTAACACGCAAACTAAGAAAATATTGACATGTCGCCTTTAATTTAAATTTTCGCTATGATGTGGTCATCAAAATGATAAATAATGTACGTTAATCTTGTAGATAATTTTCTTGGCTACAACATATCAAAATTTAGAAGAAAATTGATCAATATTTGTAGAGAAAAAAAATCATTTCTCGTAAATAGGCTGACGTCATAATATGCAAATTCGTATTTTGACTCCCAAGGCCATTTTAATGACGTCAAGATGTACTTAATGTCCAAATGAGATATGAAATCACATCTCCGACTCATACTCGTTCTTAATTTGAAAAAAGTTGGCGGTAAACAAACGTTCCAAAGGGCTATAATGGACTTGTTATAGGCACGTTTTTTGCCCATATATGCTATGTATTGCAAAAATCGCGCGTACGGACGGTTATCTTGAACGGACGCTCATTCCGGTATTAATAGTGATGAAGAGATAAACATGGTATCAAATTGTTCGGACAAATATGAGGAATATTCTGTCAAATGTTTTTGCTGAGGAATTATTTTCCGTTCGGCCATGACGAACGAAAACGTGCAAAAATGCGTGTTTTGCGCGAATTTTTATGAAATGCTTAAAATGGCCTAAAACGTATGCAAAAAAAATTTAGGACGATTTTGAGCAATTTGAAATTTTACGCGCGCGTAAACTCGCGCACCTACGCGTACGCGCATTTTTGCGCGCATTTATTGACCTGAAATTGACCGGACGGATATTGATCTTAATCATGATAAATATGAATGAGTAATTACTTTTCGTTATGACGATATGATCATAAGTTGATTTTCACAAAATGGCGCCTGGATGACGTCACGATAATTTTGACTCTCTAAAAAGTCACGCAGTTCTAAGTTAGACTAAGATCTATCATCATGGCAAGTTTCATGATAATGGCTTTATTCAGTCTTGAGATATCCTGCGAACAAATTCGAGGAAGAATAATAATAAATAAATAAATAAATAATAATAAAAATCTTGACGAAATCAAAAGGTGATACGTCTACGTACGTATCACCTAATAAATAATAATAAAAATCTTGACGAAATCAAAAGGTGATACGTCTACGTACGTATCACCTAATAAATAAATAATAAAAATCTTGACGAAATCAAAAGGTGATACGTCTACGTACGTATCACCTAAATATATTTACTAAAATATATTTCTTCATTAAAACTGAAAGAAGATCTACCTGTTTGGTCAGCGGTGGTCTCCGGAATCGTACTCAATGAATTATCTAAAATTTGATAAGAAACAATTTTTTTTTAAATACATAATTATATATAAAATCACTTATGTATTATAATATTATTGAAAATACTGTCAGTCTTGTTCAGATATGAAATAATTCTGCTTTTGCCGGTTGAATAATCAATCATAGGAGATTAAGCAAAATGTAGATTAGATACTGAATAAGATGCAAGACAAATGAACACAATGACATATAAACGATACAGGTATCGACAATGTAGGTGTTATGATAATACCAAACGACGGTAAACAATTACACGGTAAGAGAAATGCAAATACAAATCTCCTTATCGAATTTTTTCTTTTCTTCGACCCATTGTTTTCGATAAATGCCAGACAAGGCTAACAATAAATTATCTTTGAAAGATGCTCTTTGAAATCACATCATACAAATTCGAATTGGAAGCGCTTAGTGATTCTAATAAGCGCTATTTAAAAACTGAGTATTATTATTATTATTATATAATATGTGTGTTTAAAAGGCTGACAAAGTGGTAAAAGCTAATGACATTATAATTTGTTAGATCTTTCTTTTTTTCATCGATTAATATTTTAAATAAATTTTCTCTTTTTCTATTTAATTTGACATTTATATGAACAAATTTAATCAATGTTTAAATATGTTTAAAGGCATTATCACGATTAGAGATATAAAGTATATGTTTTCATACAAATGTATCTATATCTACCCGTTTGATCTGTGGTTGTCCCCGAAACCGAAGTCAAATCATGTGAAAAATGAGGAGTGACCGAGAGTAATGTAACGAGAAAAACAAATTATTAAAAGCATTATAAACATATATGGAGCAACAAATGTTTTGTTTTCCGCAAACACCCACACAAACACAAACACATGTTCATGCACACACGATTTTATTCAAATGAAAAAAGTACTATCAGAGGATCTTCATAAATTTCCAGCAAATGCTAAATGAAGTAAATATCGATATTCACTTTGGATAAGAACATTATGAGCCCCACTGACTCTTAACCATGGTACAACAAAAATGAATAAAATATCATCATGGCTATTTATGATAATGTTATTTTTCGTCTTTTCAACATATCAGCTCAGCAATGTCTGTAAATGTTAAATAGCACCTTCACTATATTTGAGGGGAAATCTATTCTTGAAGGCGCAATTCGACTTTATGAATACACATTGTCATTTCATATTTAATATAGTAGTAGTAGTACCACTACTATACTTCTATTGCTACTACTGCTAGTAGCATTAAATTGATTTTATTTATTTTCTTCTGCAATCCAAATAAAATTGTTAACATTTTTCGGTAATATAACAAACATAAAATACACAAAAAATGTCTTACAATGAATAAGAAACAAGCAAATATACATTATTACTATTGAAGAAAAACTAGCGGGTAAATTGTATAGCTATCATATTTCATCAAACTTTATGAGAAGCCCTAGCAAAAAAAAACGGAAAAAACAAATAATGTAAGCAAGCACTGGTCTCAAAAGGAATATGTTTGAGAAACAAAATTACTGTTTACTTCCCGGTAACTGCTACACCGAAAAATGTCAGGATAAAAGGAAAAGCTTATAGGAAATTAGGCTTTTGATATCTAAAGTATTCAATTAATTGTTCCGACAAAGATTTTCAGCTAATGATTTTGCAAAGGTTACCTGGAGGTCCGGTTCGCCGTGGCGTAGTACCAGATACAGAACATATCTGGAAAGTAACAAATACAAACTCTGATTTTATATGCTAATTGAAAGCATATTAACAAATAAAAAAGTTTAATTATATAATGATGAGAATTTAATTGAAATCAGACTTGTTTTAAGGGATAAAGAAAACACAAAATATTTTGTTTTTTTGAAAGGAGCAAATAGTTTAGAATATAAGAACTTCTTTATATATGCACGGCGTCCGTACTGTGAATTCCACGAAGTATCATTTGTAATAGGTACTCAAATAATAAATTTATATCCGTTTACCGACATCGACCCTGTTATCTCATTAGTCATATTGCAAAGTGCATACATTAGTTGTTTCTAGGTCAAACAAACAGTATAGCTTGACTGACCAAACAATAAGTAATGTATTCCTCTCTCAGTGATGTTAGCACCTGGCAACACAAACGTGATTATCAATTTTTGAAAGAGTGATAAAATATTCTTTGGTTTTTTAGTATATCATTTACAATTGTGTGCCTGTCTGAATAGGCTTTTAATGTATTGTAACCAAATTCAATGAATACGTCTTTGTGAAGTGCAAAATACAAATTATTTCTTTTACCTTTTTAATACAAATAATTGTATCTCAATGGTCATAATTCAAATTGCATACAGTATTTGTTGCTAGGTAGGACGAACATTATGATAGTGGCTTGCCCTACCTAACAACATATCATATATGCAGTTCGCATTTTGACTTTTGAAATACAATTACATTATTTGTATTGAGGCACTTCACAAAGACGTATGCATAAAATTCGGTTACAACATGAAATTGGCCTATTGCATATAGAACCTAAACAATAAACGATTACGTAATGGTTCAATCTGCAACAAATGTCAGAATCCAAATGACCTGACTAAAATGTATAATGTTTTTTTCAGGGAGGTGATAATTAAGGAATGGAAACCCTTGTAATTTATTTAAACGCATGCGTGAGTTCTAAAGCGTAACAATGGGATGTGCAACATTCCACTTGGCTTTGAAGTTCCATGCTCCGAGCCGCTCTTCCACTTCGGGAAATTTCGGAGGCCAGGCACCATGCAGTTTCACATTCATTACAAAATATGAAATTACCGGCAGAATTTCAGTGTTAATTATAAACTTTATATGGGGAATAGTGCATCAAACAATTTTTCAAATTTAGTACTCCGCCCTTCCTATAATTTGTGTGCCAGAGTTAGTAAAAGAAAAATTAGATCCTGACAACAACTCAATATTTTAGGATAATGCGCCTATTTTCGCACGTTTTAATGTCCCGTCGTTTAATTCATGATTTACAATCTTCGATAAATATCGAATGCGTGTTTTCGTGTGTTCTTTTGTACTTTTGCAGTTGGAAAAAAGGATGAAATTAAACAAGTTTGTGTTCGCTTTTTCTACATTACACTTTCAACAATTGATGAGAAATTATTGAAAGGGACAGCGAACATTTGCTGGGATACCATTTTCTGATGTAGGAATTCTAAATCCTGATATTTCATGCGCTCTTTTATCTCACCACCTGGTCAACAGTTGCAGATTAGCGCATTAGCGAGTTTTCGGCGGCTTGGAGCATTGGGTCAAAGGAGAGCGGGTTGCATAATTCCACTTCTTCTTTATCATCTCCCTGTTTTTGTAGAAGGTTGAGTTGAGTTTGAGATTATTTTATTTATACACGGTTAAAGCCCGAAACAGTTTGCAGACTGGTGTCAATCATGGCCGTGTTGATAAAAAGCGACATAATCATGACATATAAACAAAAGTATTAAAACACTGACAAAGTTACAACCATAATACAACAATATATAGAAAAAAACTGAAAACACTTTAATAATTAAAACTTTGGGACCCCAGCCAGGCCCCGACAGGGCACCTTCCGGGAGCCGTGGGTGCACCTGCTCATCGGACGGAGCCCGTAAGCTTACCGACCGGCACCCTGTCGGCACCATTACGGGCCCCTTGCATTTCACTCGACCAATTTTCACCGGGCACCGCAGAATATGTGACCACACATGCCGTAGAAATGAAAATCGGAAGGTTCCCGGACGGTCTCTAAATCCACGGCAAACCGCCAGGTAGGGAAAATCGTACGGGTTTTCATCGAGAGGCCTGTGAGCGTTTTGTCCAGTTAAAGCTGCCCTTTTGAGTTTACCAACCACGACTGGTGACAACGAAACCTCTTTATATGGAATTTTTAAATCATGATTTCTGTAAATGTTGGTTTCTACTTTTACCATTGAAACGTAAATATTTTTACATCCTTTTCTTTCATCAAACTACTAAGAATATATGGTCTAAGTGGGTTGGTCAACTTCATAAACGCATTGATAGGTTGTGAAAAACTGTCCAACTTTTCATCAATCTCCCCTTTTATAATAAAATATGTTAGGTAGTCAATAGAAATATTGTAAGTTTCAATATTTGTTTGTCTGCTTAAAACCTGACCATCTGCTCCAATTAAGTCATTTATAAATCTTACACCCTTCTGGTTCCATTGTCTAAAATTAACAAGGTTTTTATTTATTACAATGTCTTCATTGTGGCAAAGGAATTCAGAGCAAAACTCTTTTTGGCTGGAGCATCTATTTGCTCTTCCAACAACACACAACGAAGAAACTACACCCTTCCAAAACGGATTCGTTATCAAATCAATATACTTTTCTAAATAACTATAACCGTAAAGTAAAAAATGACAATCTGAGAATGGAACAGAGCTCAGAAAAGAGTTAAAACACATACTGTCAATAAATCCGTTATACATTCTTTGTATCCAAGTTATATTTAGCGAAGTAAATAAACATTCCGTATTTACCATCTTCACACCTCTATCCATATATGAGTTACACATCTGACTTCTTTTGATACGATCAGGTTTCCCTCTCCACAAAAAACTGAATAAGAGTTTGTCAAGCTCTTTAATGAACAATGGTGACGGGTTCGGCAAAGATAGAATTAAATAGTTAAATTGTGAAAGAAAAAAGAAAAAGAGTTACTTTACCTAATGGGGTTATGTTCCTATTTGACCAAACTTGAATTAATCGTTTAACTTTATCCAAAGCTGGCATATAATTTAAAGATACCATATTATCTAAATTTAAAGAACAATTTATTCCTAAAGATGTGAAACAACCAACATCAACCCACAATAATTTATTTCTGTTTGTTATGCATCTTCTTGTGTTACAGTCATTTTTTTTTGACAGAGAAGATCCTTTTATACCGCACTACTTTTTTTCTTTCTTGTTAGCGAAATATTAGGATTTTTTTATTAGACGTTCAAATGATTATATCTGGCTTGAATCTATGGGGGAGAAAACAGGATTTTACTGAAATACTCAGATGATCCTATTTTGACACTTAACGGTACAAAATAAGATTTACAGAGTGCACTGAACATATAAGATGGTTTGAAACAAATTGTCTAACCTTAAAACATATCTTATGAAAACAAATGTGACATGGATCTAGACAAATGAAGCCTGCAAAAAACAATAACTACCAGAACACAAACTAAATTGGGTATCCGGAGGTTATTTGAGATACTTAGGAATCGACTTTTTTCGTTAAATTTATTTAAGATAGACGAATATAGTTATTGCGAAAGAAAAAATGACATGAAACGTTAAATTATTTCATGGTCTAAAAAAAGCTTAAGGGTCCGGGGGGGGGGGTAATAATTGTAGTTAAAACTTTGTTAGTACCAAAACTGATTTATTTACTCTTTCAACTTCCCGAACCCTATTCGCATATTATCAAAGACATAAAGCGTTCTTTTAACCATGGGGTAACAAACATGATCAAATCAGTAGAAAGCATTTGTGACAATTAAATAATAAAGGTGAGGTTAAGATGATTGGTGTGAACTGTTTTTCCCTATTTATCAGTCCTTTCTTAAAAAAACAATATAAAAGAATGTAAAGGTCTAACAAAGTTGATTTAAACAAATGTATATAGATATTGCAAATTAGCTTTGGGGTTTATACTGTCTAATTCCATGTCAGTCAACAAAGTTTACCAACACGAGGTGGTTTCAAATCAATAATACTATATCATTATGACAGAAAATTGTTAAGATTTGGTGTAATAGCTGACAAGAAATGTACCTTTTGTAATACCGAGGAAGAATCTATCTTACACTACCTTTTTTATAATTTTGTCACTATTGATACCAATAAAGTATGGTCGAAATTTGGATACTGGGTATTTCGTATTATGGGGGAAAGGGTTTAATTTACTAATCAAAATAAATTGGTTGGATTTTGCGGTCACAATATTGATGCACTTAACTGTAGTTTAATGTTTCTAAGGCGAGGAATATTCCCTGCTAAATATCGAAATCAACTACCTTCATTAAACAAATGTTATCAGCTGCTTAATGTTGATAAATTAAAAGAATACATAATTAAAAAAGTAATCTCAAAGAAATTAATTTAAAAAGAAATGGTTCCATTTTAGAAAATGTTTTGAGAGTGTTGGCAGCGTGTCAACATAGAAGTGATGACATAATGTACTGAACTATCCATTTTGTCATCTTTGTATTTCTCTGCCCCAAGGGTTTGGGCCGTGATGATCATGATCATTATTTTAGCCATTATATTATATTTATATGATTATTTGATTATTTGTATATTATATGTGGATATAAAGAGTGGTTTTGTCGATTTTTTTAAAATAAAGGACCTGTAGAAGGGGAACATTTTGAAAAGACGTTTTGTATTCAGTCAATTTGCGTTTTGACTACTGAAATATAATTATTATACAGGCGAATGAAATAATTCGTAACAAGTCACAAAAGTATGCATTACATTTAATTGCATGAAGAAAAACTGTCATTTTCGTAATCTAGCCAAACATAATGTATACGTATTTGTGAAGTGCCCAATACAAATATGTCATTCAACTGTAATAAATAATGGTACTCTAATACGTGTTGATAGGTAGGACAAGCCATAATTTTTGTCCTACCTGCATGACAACAACTAATGTAAAATGCAGTTTGCATTCTGACAATTGAAATACAATTATTATTCGTGAGAGATGAAAGACAAAATTCGTATCGTGGCACTTTACAAAGACGTAATTGCATTAAATGTTGTTACATTATGAAAATGGTCCATTTAGTATTAAAAGTACAAGCCAACTTACCAATGTTAAAATCAACCACACCTTTAGAGCCATCTTGCTATTTCTAAGTCGCTAGTTGATCTGAAGGGTGCGTCTGAATCGTGAGTTTACATAATCATATTTGTAACATAGCACAATCTATTGTTCTGTTCCCATATCACGTTCACGTGCTCTATTGGCTGATACAGATCATACAGATTCACCATCTGAATCGGTGTTAAAATGCCAAAGGTCAAAGGTGCCCTCTGATTATTTTATCCGACGGGCCAGAAATGTGCCTACAAGTATTTGATTTGTCTAATTATACATTTCATAACGAATGTTTCAGACAATTCAATACGTTCGGAGATGGACATTAGTTCGAAGCTTCGATTTTTTCGACTGAATGTCCCCAAACAAAAGTTTGGTAATGATGAACACATATGTCGATACCAGTGCAAGGGCTTGGAACGATCACTCACGTAATCACGTTATCAGTACCTTTTGAGTACGAAGTGCTGGGTTAAGTCACCCAACATTTCGTTGAAAAACAATTGTAAAATACAAACAGTGATGGTATTTGAAGCGGATGTTTAACAAAATGAATGCAAACGGTCACTGAGAAAAGACTAAATGTTTCTCCGGCAACGGTTTCGGCCCCTTTACAAAATGTCGACTATATCTGAAAGTCAGTAGCCGGACCCCCCCCCCCCCCCCCCCACCCGCGTCCTCCCGTCCAACAGACGAACTGACGATAACCAAGATTACATTTAAACTTTAAACAAACAAAAAATACACCTCATATCTAGTCTCAATATCAAGCCTTTGTTTTTTAAGTGGTAACAAAATTGTGGTTAAGAAAGTACGAAACGATATAGAAACATCGCATTTCATATTATGATTTTTTTTGTTATGCTCTTGTATGTTAGTACTGATTTTTAATCAGTAAACATATGAATAAAATTAATGATAAATTTTAAATAGTAAGAACAAATATAGAAACACTGGATTTTTATGTTATTTCCATTTCGAAACACCATTTTATACTTTTTTAGAAATATTTGATTGGTACTTTTAATTTTAGATTTTTTTTAATGCTCGTGATTGTTTCGTATTGAGTTTTAATCAATACACACATGTAAAATTATAATAATTGTTAAAAAGTACGTCAAGAGTCACATCGCGTAATCGCAAAAGTGTGAGTTTCGTGATTTACCGTCCTGTAAAAAAGTGTCAATCCTACACTTTGTAGATTAGATAGCCTGTGTGTCTACGAAAATGCTCAACACGTGATTACGAGAGTGAACGCTACAAGCCCGGGGCAAGGAGTTATTTTGAAAATAAAATGTTTTTCCAATTGTTAATTCATAAGTGAAATGTTTTCTTATTCCATAGATTCGTTATCCATTTCCCAAAGTTTACTACTTTTGCATTAAGGTTCGTACTTTTCAAAGAGAAGTTGTATACACAGCATTGAAGTCATTTTATTTGTTGAAGTTATGAACCTTTCCAATATTGTCCAAATTTCGAATCCTATCTAAGTTCTTTTAATTGATCCTTATTCCATTTTTGGATATACAGAAATTCGACATTCCAAATCTCCAATGAACAAACCTTCACATAAACGAATCTTCAATGAATAAAACTTCACATAAACGAATCTTGATAATAGTGAACCTTCGAATAAACGAACCTTGGGAATGACCAACCTTTAATAAAGATATAAAGTTTATGTATTTTCTCGTTAGGTTAAATTTTCCTCTTATAGTATTCTCATAGTCCGTATATTAACCCAACTTTTAATTCATGTGATTTTCAATTTAACTTACTCAGCACCAAGTACTGCACCAGAATTGTATCCACATATAATATGTCGACTAGGAAGCAAATCAAATGTAAACATCTTGTCCGAAAAACAAGAACAGAGCGAAATCATCGTGGATTTTCAAAAAGTCATCTTCAGTTTCGTTTTCCCTCCAACTAGCTAGACAAAATACGCTATAGGTATAACAAATCGATCCAGGGGGTATTTCATGAAGCTGTTCGTAAAGTTACGCATGCCTTTACGAATGACTTAAATATGAAAAGCCAAATGGGATGCTCAATATTTTGTTAAACTGCATCCACTAACTGTGCAATTGT
This sequence comes from Strongylocentrotus droebachiensis, assembly GCA_035222895.1. Classification (NCBI taxonomy): domain Eukaryota; kingdom Metazoa; phylum Echinodermata; class Echinoidea; order Camarodonta; family Strongylocentrotidae; genus Strongylocentrotus; species Strongylocentrotus droebachiensis. The sequence continues at coordinate 77,091 of JAVYIG010006937.1, forward strand.
AGATTTACATTCTTATTATAACAAACATTTTTAATGCAAAGTTTATTTTTTTTGCCATAATTTGATTGAGGTTATTGGAAATACAGTCACACTTTGTTAAAACTTCAGAAAAAAATTGGGCATCCTATCTGGCACTTCATATTCAAGTTCTTCGTAAAGTCATGAACCCCGTGTCGAATGCGATCTTATGATTTGAAATGGTTCTAGGAAATTTATCCCCTTGACAATCACCCCCGGAACAATTTCCAGCGGGACAACTACCCTCAAGAAAATTACCCTTCGAGGACAATTACCCACCCCCTTAAAAAATTATCCCCTTGGACAATCACACCCCCCCCCCCTCCCCCCAGGAAAATTACCCCCTGAAAATTGAAACCAAATTATTATCAGGGTAGACTTTTCCTTTAAAAAACAAGAGGGGTGGGGTAATTTTCGGGGGGGGGGGGTAATTGTCCTCGAGATGGTTGTGCTCGTTTGTCCTTGGAGGGGTCATTGTCCTAGAGGGTAATTTTTAGGGATAGGGGCGATTGTCTTGGGGGTAATTATCCTCGGGTAATTTCCTGGGGGTTATCGTCCTCAGGGGTATTTTTCCGGGTGGTAATTATCCTGTTGGTTATTGTCCAGGGGAAATTGTCCTGATACGATTTTAAATACAAGACAACTAAGCTAGACTTTGTGAACGGGGAGGGAGAGAGGATACCTGCATCCCATATTCCTCCCTCCCTCTTCAAAAGTTGTCTTAATACCATATATAACAGAAGCAAATAATCTTAAAACGAGTCTCAAGGTACTAAATGGAATGAAAGATAGCTACGGGTTTTTTGTTAATATATTTTGTATACTAATGATTTCATGTCTAGTATTAACGATGTTCGCATTTCCGAATATGCAGATGATACTGCAATTTTGGGAATGATCAGAGGTGATTAAAATAACTATCGTTCACTACTTTATAGAGCAGTTTATTAAATTGTGTGATGATAATAACCTTCAACTAAATCAGTCCAAAACGAAAGAAATCATTGTTGACTTAAAGGGATCCGGTAACTTTGTCTCAGATTTTGAAACAAAATCCGGGATTTAGCTCATGCTGCTATGATAATTATAAACCTTTATGTCAGTCAGGAACTCCATGAATTTTACAAGCCGATCGCCTGTTTGATTATCAAGATATTTATGATTGAAATTACAAATTTTCAAAACCGTTCGCCGGACGGTTTTCATCACACTACAGTCTATTGGGGGAAACGAGTATGGTAAAACCGGTCACTCACAGATTTTTTACTTTTTTGAGGCACTTCTTGATCATTTTGAAGCGCGATTTTTTTTAGGGCTTCAATATTACACCATATCACAGACACTGATAACACGGAGGGCCGTGTATCTCAGATTTACCATTGTTAAACGATCCCTTTAAGAATTGATATACAACAACACGAACCAGTGAAGACCAAGGATGAAAACATCGAAATTGTTCCAAAATACAAATATCTGGGCACAACGATCGATAATAAACTTATCTGGCATAATGAGTGTACGTCCATTGTGGCAAGGGCTCAAACGAAAATGTTCTATTTTAGGAAACTGAGCTCTCTACATATTGATAGACCTATCTTAAGTTTCTTATCCATTGTGGAGAGTATTTTTCTTTTCAATTGTGCTGTTTGGTTCGGGGCATGAGGAAGGATAAATTGAGGACAATGAAAAGTGTAGTTAAGAGGCCCGCCCCCCCCCCCCCCTCCCCCACTCCGAGAACGGACGGACCCCATGCGCGTTACCAAAATGTCCTTTTCGTAACAAAGGAAAAAGGTCGACCCGTATTGACTTTACACACCGGACTTTTGCTGAAAAGGGAGGTCGCTTGGAACACGCACATGCGTACCCTAAATAACACTGAGTGGGGGGGAGGGGGCGGGTTAAGAGGGCGAGTAAAATAACAGGAAAAAACGAAACTTGGCAGAAGAATGCAAGGCAGGAATCTTCCAAAAAGCTAAACAGATCATTGCAAATGAGAATCACAATCTAACTTACTTATATGAATTAGTACGGTCAGGAAGGAAAATGCGCTCATTGAAATGTCGGACAGGCCGATATTTGGGCCTCTATGTTCCATGCTCTGTTCGTTTGTACATAGACCTATTACGGATGGACATTCAACGTGATTCTTTATTTGATCCAATGATAGTCGCCGCCTTCTGATTATGTGCATCTTAATGAGAACATTCAGCTGTTTTAACAATAACGACTGCGTAAGCATTTTCGGTCATTGACAATGGAGCAGTTTCCCTCTCTTGGGTTTTGTTTGGAAAGTGTGCTCTGTAAAGCAGGGCTCCCACTAAGCCGAGTTGGAACCTCGAGTTGTGAATATCAAGAATTTAATTTTTGATATCAAGAAATATGTTTTAATGATAAAACTGCTTGCCATAAGAGCGCGCCAGCTCGCCACAACTCGAGGCTCCAACTCGGCTAGGTGGGAGCCTTGCTATGAGTGTGTCTTAAATGAAAGCATCCCCAATGGAGAGCAGCAAAGCTGAATAGCAGACGATTTTGGTGATATGAAATGTATTATTACTGATTCACAAACTTTTGCACACACCTATGACCTTATAAAACAATTAGAAGGCCATGATCTGTATCAGCCCTGTGCGTTGTAACTCTGGAATATTATGAGGAAATAGGGGGAAACGGGATTTATAATCATAACCAAAAAATCCAAAAATAACCTCTATCTGGTAATGTCAAAATGTTTTTCAAAATAAAATACATGTACAGTACACGGAACAACGATTTCCTATTATGAGCCAGAACTGCGCAACTATTTTCCATGATTTAGGCGAGTTATTATCTTCTGCGCATGTATATTAACATGTGTAAAATCACTATCTTGATTCTGTCCCGGCTTTTTGGCGGTGACCATCATGACATCAAAGTGAAGAAACATGTAGGGAATGTTATTGAGACGACATTGACGGAGACAATCACAATGAATTCGTTAAGAAAACGATTAATGTCCATCTGTAATAGGTCCATGGTTTGTACAATCAAATAGAGTGAGGAGCATGTGGGCCCAATTCGGCTTGGCGGGGTTTACCTTCCTTCCTTCCTTCACACTGCTGTTCTATCCTTTTCACCATTTTCTATGTGTGATACTAGAATATAAGAATTTGTTATTTTGATGGTTCTTCTATGACTATAAACACAACGATATAGTTTCTCATGTATGTATTTGTACAATGTGTGACCAACACAAATTTCCATTTATCCTTTTTAAATTTGGATGAATAAAAAGAATTAAATGGTATTGAATTGGAATACTCGCTTTGTTTTCATGGTTGCCGATGAAGGAACAGATTCGTAATATTCTATACATTTAAAGGGGTGTAATTTTCCTTGGGCTACTAAAACAAGAGATCGACAGCTCACATTATGTTCATAGACCTTTTACCTTCGTTCGCTTCAGAAATGCAACTGACAGAAGGTTGATTATCGCGTTAAAAAGGCTCACTGTTTCAGCATTGGGATATGAGACACCCTCTAATTAACTCTAATTCAGTTGTTTTGTACAATTTTGATGTTCTATAGTCTGAAAATCCCCAAATTTTCTTTGGACTGGGAATGGAATTCCACCTCTCTCCATCCCGAAAATTATACATCGTTTTTCTCCTACCTTTGATCCAAACTTGCTTTTCTGTTTTGTTGCAACAATGGTTTGAAGTTATTAGCTTGCAAAAAGGATTTTTCTTTTATTGAAAAGTTAATTTATTTCAAAATTCAAAGTCGGTAATCATGTATGCAGGTTAACATGTGAGACAGCTATTAGTTTGTTATTACTATTTGATTCATGTAATCATTAACAATGAGTCACTTTGAGAGGGTCACCAGTGCCATAGACATGACAAACACCTGGACAAAATGAAGTGCGAGTCATTGATAAAATAAATGGGAGTTTAACAAACAAAAGATACCTTATAATTATCTTGATTGGCCACGTAGCACACAATCCTGACTTATATTGGCCTTTTTGTTTTAGTTGAGAAAAAAGTGCCCAGCCAAATTTCAAATCAATTAAGATAAGGATTAATGACTTTGGCTTGTTTGCTTTAAGTTATCTATTTAAACAATCGGGTATACACAGCATATTATTTGTATCAATATTTGTTAATCATTTTTTTTGTGTGGAGCTTTCTGACATTTTGTCATGAACTAGTCTGATTCGTGGAGATAAGATTTGAATATACAAGCTTGTAAATACGGATCACCCATTGATGTTGGCCTTGATTCCTTAAAGGCATACTACATGAGAATAAAGATGAACAGGATACATTTCATGTTCGTTCTGACATAGACAACGTCTGTATGAAACGGCCAATTACCTTCAGTCGTGTCGAATAATGAATATACTTATTTGATGACCACTAATATTACGATTAAATCACTATTAAACTGATATCTAACCAGTAATAATGTACAGTCTTTTTGGCTTTGACGACAATTAAACAAAGCTAATTATTAGTATTAATATATAAAACATAGATTAATTGGAATGATTGCCCTAATTGTAAAATATCCTCAGATTTCGATAAACTTTTAATCTTATTTAACTCCTGTTAAACTTTCCTTTAATTGATTGATTGATTGATTTTTATTCGACAAGCTTCCAACATACAACAATATACAATAATAACAGATCAAAAATAAGTCAGCTTGAACAGGATAACCCACGAAAGCTCGAGAGCTTATTTCTAGTGGGGTCCCTTACAGACATGTATAAAATTAATAAGTTAAAATAGTAATATTTACAGACAGATAAGAAAAATAAAAGAATTACTTATTAAAGATAATAATAATAATAATAACATTAAACTGATGATAGAAAGGATAATAAGTACAATAAGAAAAGGAAAAAGGAGAAGAAGAAGAGGAGGAGGAAGAAGAAGAAAATAATGATGAATTTTACGCGGAATTATGACCCCTGTTTAATTTGCGGAACCGTGAATTCTATTTCATTCTCGGAATTATTAACCTCGGAATATTGAACACTATTATTTGTACAGTTATTAAGCTTTAGATAAAATAATCTACGTATCAGATGATTAAGAATTATTTTGGGGGAGGGGGTAATTTTTGCACTAACAAACGCTCTGATATAGAAATACGATAATTTTATGACAAAATAGTTTGTATCTTCTGGAGATAGATAAAGTGCATAATTATATGCAGGTCTAGATGTAATGAATCTAATCTGGAAACGCCGATTTGCCATTTCTGTCGGTGTGCATTTTGCTTATTTTTGCTGTCAACTTTTTAACAGTGATGTATTTAGAATATTTTCAAATCTTTATTCATTGTCTTTAAAAAAATGCCAATTTGTTTAACCTTAATTGTTGTCTACCTTTGTTGTGCAAACGAACACATAGGGGTTATAAACTTTGTGTATATATGATAACCAATGTTTGCCGTCTTATCATTTTTCCATAAGACTTTCGACTTGATTGGTATTGTGTCATTTTAGTTATTTTAAACAGAATCTCTAAGTGCTATTGGTTTATCCTGAATATGAAAAGAGTGGGCAAATAGACGAATTAGAACAATTAGAAACGTGACAGTAATAACATTTTCAATCTTATAAAGAATCAAAGTACAGTTATTTGAACAATATGCAAAACGCTATGCGCTTAGCGTTTAACCTCAGTCTATAAAAATGCAGATTTAGTGAATATGAGACTGACTCAACATTTCATATTTAGAGAGTGGCATGGATATATGATATACAATGTGCACTGTCTTTATTCCTGTCGAGTTTCAAATCACACAAATAGTTAATTAGATTCAGCGAAGTTATGAAATTCATTTTCCATTTCCTATAAAGACATGGTTCTCTTGTGGTTCCACTTTTGTTCCTTTAAAAAAAAAATCTTAAATGAAGCGAACAAAATGTAGTATAGCAATGCAGAATATAAAAGCACTACAGAGTGAGTCAGAAAAAAATTCCTACTTTTTAAAAGTTGTATTGTTTGAAGTATGAATATGTAGTCATGGGTTTCATGATATGTCTTGAAAAAGTTATTCTCCCAGTACACTTAGGTTCCATTTTCATTTGAATCTCTGCATGCATGACTGAACATCAGACAATCTTTACAAGACTGCCAGATCTCAATTGCGCCAAGTTGCTAGGTGAGGAATAAAATATTGTTTTGAACACAGACAGCCAAACAGACAATAACAAAAAACACACGCACACACACACATACACACACACACACATACGCACACGCACAAACATACACACGCACATGCACAGGCACACGCACATAAATGAGCGTTCCATTCCCGACAAGGCCCACCCAAACTGTTACTTTTTGTCGGGAATTCTTCTTCTCGTACGAAAAGTTGAGTGGCCGCTGTCCTCTTGGTGCGTATTGGCGGATGTTCTGCTTCATGATGATGATAATAATGATGATGATGACGATGATACGAAAGTGGTAGTGAATGTGTACTAAAGGGAAAGATTGTCAGGGTTATGCCACTTAAACATTCAGCAATCTTGATAAAAAATCAATGCTTAAATCAGAAAAGGGGAAATTATGAAACAATCGTCACCGTGTGTGTTGTGTGTGAGCGTATGTGTGTCTTTGTTTAATGCACTGTTTTATTCCTCACTATGGCAGTCTTGTAAAGATTGTCTGATGTTCAGTCATGCATGCAGAGATTCAAATGAAAATGGTACCTAAATGTACTGGGTGGATATCTCTATCAAGACATAACATGAAAACAAATATTCATACTTCAAACAATACAACTTTTAAAAAGTGGGACAGTTAACGGTTACTGAATACACAGCGTTTGATCAACTTGGTTTTACGATTGGTCACAATTTGACGTTTATTGTTTGGTTTTGTTTTATATTGAAAGACGATATATATATATACATTTAAAATTTGTTAAATCGGCTCAGAATCGTAATGACGTCAGGCCAGTAGTGCGATATTGTCTACGATTTTAAGCCGACTCGGCTGTTATTGCGGCTTAAGGCTTAAATGCACTAAATTTTCGGTTGTTTATTTTATTCATTAAAAATCAGAAAATTATCTTTATATAGATTTCATATCTTATATAATTTCAATTTCTTCGAAAATCCTATCGCAGGATGATCGTACAGTTTGAGGTGGGCTTTAATAATTAAGATCTACCAGCCTCCTACTCTCATTGCCGTTACTGCAAACTGAGATTCGCATTTCCAAAATTATTTTTCCTTTTTGACTAGACCTTCTGACGACACTCCATAATATTCCTAAAAATAAATTGTCACTGACTTCGACGGGGGGGGGGGGAACCTAGTCGGTAGACTGTACTGCATGTATTTTGTTTGCCAGTAGGCGGCTTTATACAAATTGTGTACGTGGCGCATAAGTTGAGAGGGACATTTAGAAAGTTCCAGAAATATTATTAAATATATAATTTGAGTTAGAATACATTAACAGAAAGCCAGTTTATGCATTTAGAACAATTATAACTTTTTGAGTGTGTGTGTAGTGTAGTCCTGAAAAGGATTGTTGGTAGTCTTGAAAAAAGACTGTTGGTAATCTTTCTTGAGCTTTTAGAACTAAGGGGAACTATAGCGCCGGTTGGAGTCTTGGAGAGGATGGGTAGTATGAGTGGCTCGACCTTTCGAACAGGTTGACTATCCGCCGTCAACCGTAATTCTCCTATCTACATCACCATGCAAGCCGATACGTATAAGCAGCATCTAATTCAAAGTTGGTAGACATATAATGTGATCGCTAATCGATCCTTTAAATAAATATTATTGATATAATGGATTGTACATGTATTAAATTGTTTCATCGAATAGTAGGATGGACAAGGCTTGAAATTGTAACTTGTTAGACCCAAGTGGGGGGGGGGGGGCAAGTGAAGTTAGAGTTTGCAGATTTTAGTCATAGAAATGAAGGAAATTACTATATTCGAAATCTCTTTGGTAGTTCAAAATATAGTGAAATAAAGACATTAAATTACTTTGGTGCCTTGATGGCAAATGACTTTGGTCATTTTGAATTTCATAATCTGAAATTACATGTAGTTTACTTGGGCCTCGAGCAATTTGATATTTAAAGCCCTGTTTTGAACGTACGTGAGATTTGTGTATTCTAGATCATTCAAATTTAATTTGACTTCTTTGGAAAAACAGAAAATAGATAAAAAGTGAGTAAACAAAAGAAGAACAGAATTATGAGACAATATTATTTCATAAGACATGCAGTTAATTTATTATCTTATTTCGCATGATAGAATGTTCAGATACAAACGAAATTACATTGTAAATGATGAAGACGTTAATTGATTTCGGTTGAAAAACAGGATTCTGAGACAGAATGGAGTTGTAATCTTAAATGGACAATGCTTAGTGTGAGAAAGGGAAAGAAAAGCTCTCTTACAAAATTACTAACGAGTTGCATCCATTATTAATGGCATACAACGTGCATGTATTTTTTAGTCCTTTGTTTCATTGTATTTTTTCTGCAGATTTGAATAAATAAACTTATCCTGTTTCAAGTGGCAATCTGATATGGAGTGAGCCTAGTTCCCTTATTGATCCAACAAATAAGAGAAAGATCGTGAGAGAGAGAGAGAGAGAGAGAGAATGGGGGAGATACCTTATTATGGCTGGCCAAAAATGATGAGAAGTCTGAATACAGAAACTATGTTGGAAGCAATATCACCGCAATCGTAGTAAAATTTAAAGGTAAAGACCAGTATTGGTAACGCCCCAATTTAAAAAAATGAAATGGAAGCTCTCATTACCAATCATGTGAAAGAATATGTTTTGACTAATACATGATGATAAAAAAATTGCCGGGAAACCGCCTACTAATTCATATATTTGGTAAATTTGTTTCTCTCATGGTCCTGTGAGAGATATAGGGTAGTCCCATATACATCTTTCTGTGTATAGTGCTTGTAACTTTACGAAGAATGGGCCAAATTTCTTATCATTTTGATGATTCCAGAACCTTGCAGATGCCAGATGCTAGATGATCAACCTTTTCTGATCGATTCCACAACGTTTCTTTCACAATTCAATCGCATGACCATAACTGGTCTTTACCTTTAAACTGTTTTGATGTGAACGTTTGGGAGGGCACGTAATATGAGATTTGACAATCCATGGAAAGATGGCTGATGACAGGCGAAGGGGAAATAACACAAGGTCAATATTCAACATAGGCCTACGTGTACCAAAGGGGCTAAAGTTCTGATAGTGTTCTTTGGCATTCTACCTCGATAGGGATGCTTCGATAACTTTGCATGTTGTTCGAAGTAACTCTTTGTTATTTTTTACACCCAGCAATATGTAATCGTACTTAAGTGTGAAAAGGGCACACTTCTTATATTAAAATAATCTGTATAGAGAAGCGACAGTTGATAGCGTTGTAAACGAGTACGATTATATTCTGAAACGGGCACAGTTCGCTCTTATACAATTTGGGGCATTGTGTCTTCTGTCTTTCCTCGTGCTGGCAGAAATAGGGTACTTGTTATTTCACGAAGCTGCTCTGATTATTTGAAACTAGAGATATGGCTCTCTTATATGACCGCAAAAGCGTAAGCGACAATGGGAAAAATGGAATAAATATGTTGCTGCTTTTAGTTATCATGTGTTGTGTGAGGTGAGAGGGCTAATAAGTCAAACATGTAGAACCCTCTCGTCATAATAGCAGTTTTAGAGAGGAAAGAGAGACCTATCAAATGTAACAAAAGAACTTAATTGAAAAAAAAACTTATTGGAAAAGTAAAAGGGGCACTTATCAGAAGGAAAAAGGGCACTAAGAAAGGAAAAGGGGCACTTGTCAAATTAAATGGGGCTTTTATCAGAGGTGAAAAGGGGCACTTCTCATGCCTAAAAAGGGGCACTTCCCAAATTGAAAGGGGCACCTTTCATAATTGAATAGGAGCACTTGCCAGAAAAGAAAAAAGTGGCACTTATTTCAAATGGAAATATGCACGTAATAAAGCAAAGGGGATTCAGGAGTTAAAGAAGGTGGCACTAATAAAAGGTGGAAAGGGGCATTTATTACAAAGGGAAAGGGGCAGTTATCAAAGAGATATTTTTCATCAGAAGCAAAGAAAATTAATGTAAGCTGGAGCAATTTATTTCAAGCAATCTACGAAAATAGCTTAAATAATAAATCTTATCACGTAATATGTATCATTGTGGAAAAGATTATCAAAGAGCGCATAATTTGCTTGATATTATTTTTTCTTCATTTTTTCCGGTAATGCTTTTTCCCCCTCCACATTAGCTTTAATGTAAAATCATTCTTCTAAGCAATAATTCCTAAAGCTCAAGCTCTGGATTCATTTTCTGTTTACATAAACAGGAACAATCTTATCTAAAGGACGATACATTACGTATTAACAATATGCAGTTAGCAATAATTATAGATAGCAATATACAAATATACGTGTTGTTTGCGAACAACTTTTGATATCTTGTACAAAAGCATGAACATTTTCCTTTTTAAGTGCTCTTTTTCCTTTTCTAATAAGTGCTTCTTTCAATTAAGTTCCCTTGTTACATTTGATAAGTCTATCTTTTCCTTGCTATGTAACTGCTTGTATAACGAGAGGGTTCTAAATGTTTTACTTATTCAACACTTGGAAAATCTCGTTTACACTTTGGAACATACAATCAATTGCCTACTGAATGTATGGGCCCTAAACAGTATCTATATAGTGGCTAAATATATGTGCGGTGTAACTTTTCGACTAAAACACTTGTAACGGTTAGACGACATGTATAGGTAATCTAAAAGCTCGATTGATTAGTTGGGTAATAGTCTTAAGCAATGGTAACAAATAAAAGGCAAGTTGATGCTATTATTATGGATTATACACCATTCATTTACATAAGTGACATCATTCAGAGTTTAGAATTGACATTTGATAAATTAAAGCAATAAACTCCATATTACACATATCAACTGCACACCATGCTGTACAGGAATTTATATTGGCATAGCATCCTTAACACCACAAAATACAACACTACCATAATTACTACCTTCTTGGTACTATCAACAGTCATATACATGGAACCACTATGTTTCTTAAGGCTAAACAACCTAAATCACACAAATCAACCTAGTTATATCACAAACCATTAATAGAATGATGGTGACTGCAATAATGGCCTATATAACGGACTGTACATATACTGTAAACATATGTTAGTACTGTAAACTATTGAGTATAGTTGGTCTAGCTAGCACAACAGAGTAGATATACACACTGGGAATAATAAGTTAAAGGCACGTGAGTGTGTAGTGCACATAAACAATTAATATACAATATTAACGTTATTTACCTTCTACACATACAAAGGAGAAACATGTCAATGTAGTAACAGGAAGATCAACATCACGGACATGATTTTCTGTTTCATGTGTGTATTGTGAAAAGTTGTAGTGAGCACAATTTTTTTCTGTTTTGGCCCTTGAAAATTTGAAAAATCGCCCCCCCCCCCCCTTGAGCGCCAGGGGGGTGGATGGGGGCATCTCCAAAAAAAAGGTACAATTAACGTGTTTTTATACTTTTTTCCACACTTGGATCCGCCACTGTCAAACTATATAAAAACTAAAGAAAGGTTTACGGATCGTAAACCCGATCATGAGCGAAACTACCAACTTCCATTAAAAATCCCCTGTTTAAACAATACATAAACAATACATATATTGAATGACAAACATACCGAGACACAACTGCAATTGCTTGAGCACGTTATAATGTAACCGTAAACGATATATAAATAATCTGATGAATTGCATCAGTATGAACATTAATTTTGTAGAAAGAAACTGGAATCCTCTAAAGCCATCACCCTGCACCACTACGTAAACAATACAAACGTACCATTTAAGTAAATCAAACACTGAATAACTGAATTTGTTGTTAAAATCAATAATAGGTATACGTGTACTTAATGGTAAATGATGTCGGTGAAGATTGGCGATGTTTCTGGTATCATCAGCGAGCTATTAAGTCATAGGGAAAGCAGGTGCTGAGGGAGCATCTATATAATGTTTTATCAATGGCTATTTGTAAATATAGCCTACCTCATATCTGGACTTTGAAAATTATGTGTTTTTAGTTTTCATGAAAGTAGAAGGTTATTAAATTAGTCTATATACAAACCCATGTCATATCCCATTCGATTTTCAAAGGTAATTAAACAAAATGAGTATTTAATGCAATTTTATTACAACACAAGGAGTGAATAATGTCATCGAATTACATACGCATTGTGTTCATTGAGAAACCATATAAGAAGTATGGAAAATAATTCGTAAAAAACGGTGTTCAGACAGGATGGAGTGCAAACATAGTAAAATTAACCTGTTTGTATACATATGTACAATGTATAAACGTTGGTATGACAACCTACAAAACATCATAAAAACATTTTGTGCAGTACTAAACCGGACCTCACCGGCAAATTGTACGACATATTGTGAGTAATTTCAATTTGTAAGTGAGAAGCGACCGTTAATAGATTGTTCCCTACTGTCTCTCTGACTCTTAGTAGTGCGGTCGAGTCGGTAATGCCTGTTCTTGAATGAGACCATTCCCAAACCAGATGACGTTGATCCTTCCAAACCAGGTTGCTGTACCAGCCGCGTGGATGTAGACTGTTCGGCCTCATCTTCTTCATGTACATCAACCGGTACATATGTGAATACTTCTATTTCGGCAACTTCTGCCAATTCGCAATACATTAGAGCCTGCTCTAGAGTTTCATTTCGCAACTGTGGTTCTGTTTTCTTCAGCCACTCATGTAGCATCTGGAGAGTGCCCATGGTACCAACTACTGCGCCTCTCGTATTTGTATCAACAAATCGCATTGCCTTAGCGTTTGAAAATCCCAATTTCAGGCTTAACTTGAATACTGAAGTATGAGGGATCTCTTCCGATAGTTCCACCAATTTCAAGTTTTCCTCTTGAGTTGTCCCACAGCCCTCAAAAGATCTCGTTAAGGAAGGACTTTAAATGATAAAGGGTGAAGAAAAATAAAGAAGAAAGAAAAAAAATTACCAACCAGTGTGTCAATCTTTAAACATATATAATCCCAAACAAATAGGCGCTTACAAGTATTTAAAACAGATTCTTTAGAATAAAACAATGCCCCTTGCGTTTGGTCGGGCTCCCTCTACTCCTGTATAATTTTTACAAGCGAACATCGAACATCTGTCACTGGTCAACCACTCGAAAGCACCATTTTCCTTACACAAATATTTCCCCTATTTTAACGTGGTGTTGTCTGTATCCCAAAAGGGGAATGATGGTATGATGTTCACACACAAGTAGGCCTATCCTACACAAAGATTGGAGATTTTTAGAAGCGAACATTGAACAAGACAGTTATTTTTATTGCTCAATTTCAGGCATTGTTGTACGTTTCCGTCTGTCACTGGTCAACCACTCGAAAGCACCATTTTCCTTACACAAATATTTCCCCTATTTTAACGTGGTGTTGTCTGTATCCCAAAAGGGGAATGATGGTATGATGTTCACACACAAGTAGGCCTATCCTACACAAAGATTGGAGAGCTAAATGACATAAACGAATAGCAAGATTACAGTGTTTATGTCATAATAGTGGGATGCAAACATCACAGTGACTAGAGTATCATGATTTACCATTTATTGAATAATAAATCACTTCAGACTTAAAACTTTTCAATGTATTTTTTCAACTTGCTCCTGGAAACTGTTTCACGAGTTTTTTCAACCGCAACTTAGACTTAATCCTAATATGTTGCAATGGCGATTTTAAAGCCTGAATATCCGCGTCTATATCAAGGAATAACTGATATGTTTGGCATGGGTGTGCAAATCCGAAAGGTAAACGTTTATTGCGCAGGGTGCCATTTATCGTAATATCTCTGTTTTGTTTGAAATATCAAAGGTATTACAATTTTTTTTTTTTTTTTTAAAATGATTCTCGATGAAATATGTACGCACCCCAGAGGCTGAACAATTACAACAAAATTGTTCCTTGTTTCCATGTAAACCTAACACCAATATTTGTTGTGGAAGGCTGCATTGTCACTTAATTAGTCTGATGCAGTTATAAAAGGGAACATTTTATACGGAATGGCGACGACTGCCTAATAAATCATGTCTCCAACGAAACCAACGGATTGAACATATATTCTTTGAAATACTTACTCGGGAGCAACCTGCTGGGGAATGGTGGGCTCAGGTTCTACAACGTAAAGTAAGGAGAGATGATTACTCATGAGTTAAACAAGAATCGCATTGCATTAATTATATGTACTATATACCTTTTTAGTCATGATATATTACAAGATATGATTTGTTTGAAACGAAATGTGAACACAAGATTTATTTCAACTTTACTGAAAAAGGTAAACATGCAAAACTATGCAATTGATATTTTCCAAGATGAGAATTGTTGCTGAATTACATGTAAATAAACATTTACATGATATTTATTAGTATTTGACTTTTAACAGCACTTGTAATTATTCACTAAGAATTAAGATACTCATGAGGCCCATTAACGTATCCAAAAGACCACTTTGAAAAATCGTTTGAATGTGACTACCATTTACACTACTGGAAAAACCCATGAAACCGTCGACGTTTGCTCATGAGCAGTGCGCATGAGCAAACGTCGGAGCCCTGCATGCGTTAGCGCGGAAGCAAGAAGAGTCATTGACGAAAAAGCAGTATCTCACCGAAATTTGATTTTACATAAAATCGGTGAAACTTCGGCAGGCGTTTAAAAAAAACACACTCCAGAGGTGGATTTTTGATTTCTTTTTCTTTAGTCGTGTTTGCTTTGCAACTAACGGCGAAATACCGGAATGCGAGAAGAAAAAATAAGACGATTTTTTGTTGTTGTTGTTGTTGGTTGCAGTGTAATGATGTAGCTAATGTCATAGAAAGTTATAATTATTTCATTACCTTGCATCAGAACATCAAAGAGTGAAGTCTCCAGTTCATTTGACCCTTGAAAAAGAGTTATTCTGATGTTCTTTGAACCGTACTCCTTGCAGAAATCCAACTCAAATTCTGTCCTGTTTGATTTCTTTCCCCGCAGGTTTGAATGAGTAATCTATACGAATCACAGATTACAAAAAGGTATTTTATTTCCAATTATTTTCCATATCATACTATAACACAAATTATATGTCTCTTCACTTGCCACTGATCTCATAAAATTAGAATGGCGATATTTGTAAAATATGTTTTCAGAAGACCTCTGCCAGGACATCTTTGTCTAAATACACCTAATTTTGACGAAAACCCTATTCAGATGATATGGTACATAATTATAACGTATGGTTTTGAACGAACCTTCCCCTTGATTTCTTTTCTACCATCCGAGCATACGATCGTGAGGTCCTCGTTCAGCGTGTTCATTAATACCTCGGTAGGGGGTGCCGCTTTGCAGAATTCTTGGTTCAGCTGCTCATACTCCTTATAAATTTTCTTGAATATAAGGAGAAAGAGGACAAGTTGTATATGAATGATCCATATCTTATTTAACTAAAATAATTTTTGGAAAAATGGATATTTGTTTGATAGAACTGTCTAACTATTTATAAGTAAAAAGGACACCATTTATTTACAAATTATATGCAAATAGGAAAATATAGAGTGTTAAAATCTTAGTGTGTTTCATTTCAGAACTTGGTTTCATTAACCGTACCGTATAAATTTTGGAATCCCAATCTTCATTATGTAGATCTACGCATGAGCTCATAAAGATCACTTTGTACAGTAGTATAAGATCCAGTGAGATACAAGTATGGAGTGTGCCCATTAAAGTATGGTAACCATCACATGCACAGACATAGAATTAACTGAAATACAAGAACTTGTTTAACTATTCTTTCCAAAGTGGATTATCCTATATATCATGTTCGTGGAGCATCTTTATTGTAGACTTTTCATGGGAGAAAAAAAATCATTCTAAAATGGGCAAACTTGAATCCATCTATTTGTGGATCTGATTATAGGCATTAGGGACTTGTGCTAACTCCGACCTGGTTTGTTACATCCATATGGTATTTATTCATGGATCAACTCATTGGCCTGTATTCTACTAGTCCAGGCCAATAACCCGACACTGAGTCTAAAATCACGCTTAACAAAATGAAAACTGAACTTCATACTATCTTTATTAGTTACACCCGAATTTGAAGAAGAAGAAAATAAGAAAAGCAAGAAAAAAAAAAGTGTTTGAGCTGGAATGGGTTTCAAAGACCAGTGTTGTTCTTACCGATTCATTTCTTTTGTACTTGTGATAGAAGATGACACGGAGTATGGGTTTTCTTGACGGCGGCATGACCAATTTGTGAAGAGGCAAGAACCCCAATTTCACACCTCCAATCTTTTTCATGCCGATCCTGAACAATGAGAAGTGACGAACATTCACCACGACTGAGTCATCTGTAATGGTGTAGTCTTTTCGAGATAGTTTTTCTTGAGTGTAATCGGCTGTAAAAAAAAGTAGAATGTGATGACAATACTCGAGTAAGTAATGTGTCATCTCTACCCAAATAATACAAATTTGATTTGCACAATCATAACAATGGTTAATGGGGACTTCCTACTAGACCAACAGGCCTCGAAACTGACAGTCTCGTGACACTTCAGGAAAGTTGTCAAAAATCCCGCGAAATTATTCAACATAAAATGTTCCGGGAACCTTATGATATCTTTTCAGAATGCCTAGGAGAACCCACATTATCAGCCACATGGTATTTAGCCATCGATGTTCAATTTGATTTGTATTAAACAAAACAACATATTAACCTGTTCCGTGATTGGTGTAAAGGATGACTTCACTTTCATCTGTTATCTTGTCTAGACTCGTGCAGTGAGGGAAGGTGAGTTTGACTGGCTCATCGAAGGTCAAGCCAGAAGGAGTGCACAGGACGGGTGGTGATGCTTGGACTTCATCCTCATCACAGGTCACTTCTGGGGCATGGTTTGGAACCTTGACTGTGACAACTTCACACGTCTCTTCTCCAAGTGCACCAGGAGGAAGAGACACCTGGACATCTCCTTCTCCCAGTTGAATGTCTCCTCCCTCGCTGTCAATCTTAGTAAAGGAAAATGAGTCCGCTAGACCAGGTTCTTGTTGAATTGCTGTATGGGGAAATCCAGAAGGAGGAAGTTTGAACTCGAATATCAAGAAATTACACAAAAGGAATCGTAATGTCTTAACATAGTTGTGACATCTAATACAGTTTTCCAGTCCATCTCTCAGAACCAAATGCAAAGGCAAGCTACATGATCAAGTGTTGACATCTTAAACCATCATATATGAACATTGTGGACGATAGCTAGTAAAGATCCTTTTCAAGATACAAAGGTTCTTCTTGATCTATTCACACACAATATATGTTTCTGTATAATATGAAGGTCATGTAATGATAAAGTGATGTATTAGGATAAAATATACTTTAGATTCAATGTATCATAAGTTACAAAACGTGGGTCGTTGACATATATCGAGACTTTTGTAAAAGTTACCATCATGGTATTAATTAAAACAGATGTAAGTTCGCTACCATGGTTTTCATTATCGGGAGCAAGTCAAGTCACATTACCATATTCTGTTTTATAAGATACTTAGAGGACTGTTAAAACAAAACGAAGTGTGTTCTGAAAAAGTTTCCACAGAAGAAAAAAAAACCTTTGTAACTTATAAGCATCCGAGTATCAGCTTGAATAATTCCACATGTATCGCCCTCACACATGATTTGATCCCGTTTAATATTTGTATCTTCCATGACTAAACCTTAGTCTATTAAGGACATTTTTGAGATGGAGAAAACTTTACCAGTCGAGACTGCTTCTGCCGGTTCGGTAAGATGCCTCGCTTGAAGAGCACGGAGGAGTTCATCTCGTTTCCCTCCTTTCTCCACCCACTTTGAAAGTAGCTCGATTGCAGCATTCTGTAGCCTTTGTTTTGTTGGTGGTACTGAGCTTTGTTCAATCTGACAAATGACATCCTTTGCTCGGTATTCCAACTTCGACGCCATATTGAGCAATATGGGCATAGTGTATATCTCCGTAGACAGTTGCTCGAGAAGGACATCGTACTTCTTTGCTGCAAAATCAATGATAATTTATAGAGACAGAGACGCACACTCAACATATACACACGGACAGGAGAGAGCGGAAGAGAAGCAAAATGATATAGACAGAGTGATAGATAGACCAACAGAAAAAAAAAAAAAAGAGAAGGTGTTATTCATCAATTGTTCAGATTTCCCCTGAGTGTCATACACGTTATCCCATAACTAGCCCTAAGCTATGTGACACAATGAAAACAAAATCGTCTAAAGCTATAAGATGGTCTTAAACACTTTTATAATTGCAAATGCAAAGAGACAGTTATTTTCGTCTGGTTACGTTTTAGCTGGGTTAAAAAATAATCATTACAAACGTAAAAGTGTTATTAAGTTTTTATCACAGCCTATTTTTTAATCATTTATGGCAAAGGCTGATTGTATACATAATGCCATAGCCCATCACCATGATAAAAGAGAATTTTTAAATACAGTATATATCTGCAATGTACTTTTCCCTGATCGAATACGTTGATATTCTGGAATTGTCTTCAGAATTTTCTTCTTTGCTTTTTCATTTCCCGGTTTTTCCTGAGACCATGATTTCAAGATTTGAAGAGCAAGGCTAGTGTAGTGTACGACGACAGGAAGTGCTTTGGCTATGGTGTCGTCCTCCATTCTGAGTTCCTTGCAGAGTTCCCAGAGGTCCAAAACGCTTCCAACAGTGTTTGCTATGTTATACAACTCATCTTGGGTTGGTTCACCACCGGACTCATCGTCCTCGAATCCACTGTCAAAAAGGAAATCATCTTCACTGTCAAGGATGACTCCATCTTTTTGAAATCTGAAAAAATAGAAGGCAAATGAAGTAAATACGAAAATTTGGGTTCAGTATTTTACTAAATATTCCATTCTTGATGATAAGTAGTATTACATTAACATAGACAATTAATGGCCCCTCCGCCTCATGCAATCGAATGGCAAAATACTGGGGAAATTAAAGAAGAGAAGGAAAAACGCAGAAGGGGAGATGCGCCTTAGAAGATGATAGAACCCCCTACCACATCTAACCCTTATCATTGGCCTGGTAAATTTGAACGTTATGCAGTAATTGGTAAAACTTGTACCTTCCTTTCCCTGATGCATGTGACTACTCAGCAGATGTGGACTCTCTCTCTCTCTCTCTCTCTCTCTCCCTCTTTGACACTGCTATATGACGTATATTCTGTTTAATATGTCGGGTCACAATCCATTAAATATTTTATTTTAAATATGGTCTCTTTTTACTGTTTTCCCAAAGGAAAAAAGTAACTACAAGCAAATATTTTGAAATGCAATGTTAGAGTTGAAAAACTGTAGTGCTAACCTTGAAAGGATTCGTCGAATATGATCATCGCAGGCGCAGTCAAGAGCGGTGTGGCCATCGCTGTTTTGGATGTCAGGTTTAGCTCCATGAGCTAAGAGGTATCTCAGAATATCCGGGTGCCCTTTCTTTGATGTAACATGCAGTGACGTTTCCTCGGTCTCATCTTTATGGTTTATCTCTGCACCGTTGTCCAGTAGAGCTTTGATCATTTCTAGGTGACCTTTATCCGCTGCATGGTGGAGAGGTGTTTGGCCGCTCTTGTCTGTCTGATTTTTGTTTGCTCCTCTCTCAAGTAGCAGGGAGGCACAGCTTTTCTGTCCACGCCTTGCCGCAATATGCAGTGATGTTCGCCCCTTCTTATCTTCCTGCTCAATATCAGCCCCACTGTCCAGTAGATGGTTCATGACGTTAGTATTGCCCTTTCTTGCTGCGCGATGCAATGCCGTCAGCCCGTTTGCATCTCTCTGACCCAGCTGAGCTCCTTTCTGAAGAAGGAATGAAACTGTTGCTAAGTAACCCCTGTCTGAGGCGCAGTTAAGAGGTGTTGAGCCAGAAGAATCTTCTTTGTCGACATCGGCCCCTTTACTGGTAAGAAAAGTGGCAACATCCTTCCGTCCAAGAAAAGCTGCTAGGTGCAGTGGTGTCGAACCATCTGTATCTACGATGTTCACGTCAGCATCACATTCATTTACCAGGAACTCAACAATGTTTAGATAACCCTTGTATGCAGCACGATGAAGAGGGGTCTGTCCATTTTCCTTGTACCAACTGTTACTGTCGCTTGGTAAATCTATGGAAGCTTGACTCAGGACAAGACTTTTGACGATTTCAAGGTCACCCGCATCTGCTGCCATGTACAGTGGTGTCTTGAGTAGGCCTTCTGTTGTGCGTTCGTTGACCCCTGCGCCATATTTGCATAGAGTTTCAACCATCTGTAGGTTCTTACTGGAAAGGAGAAATAGCTATGCGTCATATATCATCATATTCCAAATAATCTATACAAGATGTACTTTGACAATAATTGTTAAACTCAAGATAATCTATAAAAATAATAACGGTGAAGTTCTCGTATAGCGCACATATCCGTGACACCGTGGCGCTCCTGGCGCCCCGACATTTCTACCCCGTCGTCATAAAGTGGAGTGACTAAAGATCTGGATATGTAGCGCTTTAGCATATCGAGTATCCAACTTCACCTGGGCGGAGAGTGGCAAATGTGGATTTTTGTGCCAAAGAACTACATTAGTGCCGGGTTGAAATTCAAACCCTCAACCTTTGGATTTTTAGTACAACCTTTCCAAACATTGTCATATTCACTTGCGTTGTGCAGAAGAAAAACAATGCGAACAACATACAGTAATCCGAATGCATTTACTTTTAATTGTATAGGGTATTTTCAAACACTGATATCATAAAGTTGGAATAATTTTGTTAAACTGACCAATGTTGAAGAAAATTGAAGAAAAATAAACCTTTATCCTTTTGATTCGGTACCCTCATTTTTTTACTGATACACAGTTTGTAAAGATTTATTGTGGTTTGATTTTTATTATGAGGAAACTGATCATTAAAGTTTTGAGAAAATATGCACTTTGTCTGTCAAGAATAAGTGTCAAAGACAAGTGAACAACAGCCTATATCGCATGCTCATTATTATTAACAAAACAGAAATAATAAAAGAGAAGCTCAAAAGAAAAGAGATCAAATACATTTATATTGGAGGAAATATAGAAAAATAAGATGAAACAAATAAAAAGGCAATACAAAGGGAAGAATAGTAAAAGAAAAAGGCGGAAACAAACAACAATATCAGGAAAGAAAGAAGATGAAAGAAGGAAAGACAAAGAAATACAATTAAAAAAGACATAAAGAGAAAGAACGGGCGAAGCAATTAAGGAAAGAGAGATAGAGAAATGAGAGAAAACATTGAACATATATAAGGAAAGAAAGAAAGAGAAAAACAAAAATATGCATATGGAGAAATAGAATGTGAAGGCAGTAAAAACAAAGAAATCCATAAATGAACAAAAAAAGAGAATAAAGAGACAACATAAGGAAAGAGAGAAAGACAAAAATATCAAGGCTCCAGGAATAAGATTTTTTGTTTAAAGTACAAAACAAACAGGAGAGCTTCTTGCAGGTGTATTTTATTTAAATACGTGTAGATTACCTTTCCCCTTCATTTATAGCTTATTAAGATGAATACATAAGACATGTCTACTTGTAATGTGAAAATACACAATACAGAAGAATTTGTTTAGGGTGGTACATATAGTATCGTAGAAATATGTTTATGTATATAGCGCCCTATGTGGTCCATCATCGCAGAAATAGCCACGTGATTTCACAATTTCAAAATATTAACGATTTCATTTAAATAACCACTTTTCCAATTTAAGAGAACAATAACGTACACCACGACTGCCTCCATCGCAAAGAGTACTGTACTCACTGGCAAATCATCATACACTTATAAATAGCTACATTTGAACTAATACTTCATCAGTAATGAGCGATACAGAAATTAGGAAACAAACCCCAAATGTTATGCTGTTTGTATTAGAACCTGGCATTATTTATTTTGAAGTTTGAACCATAGCATTTATATTTATGCGCACTATAATCCTTTAATAAACCTTCAATCTATTTTGTGTGACACTTTTTATGTATAAAAATCATAAATGAAAAAAAAAAATCTGAAAATTATATAGACTGAACAATATTAGTGAGAACCACAAAAATCGACCCAAAACCTGGGTTGCACTATTCCCCTAAACTCCGGGGGACCATTTAAAGGTTCCCCTATAGAAATCTAGCTTAGGCCTGAAACATTTTGGAATGACTTTTATATTTTTCAGTTAATTTTAATGTATATACTTTACATACATTGTACAGAAAGAAATAGACTAGACAATATATATTTGAGAGCAATAACAAGCGAATTTGGCGAAATTTATTTTTAAAAAGTTACCGAAACCTAGGGTTGCATTCTCCCCCAAACTCAGCAGGACCAGACCACTCAGAGGTTCCCCTAGGAATCTAGCAAAGGGCCAATAGGCCTGAAACATTTTAGAATGACTTTAATATTTTCAGTTAAATTGTATGTTTAATTCTTTGTATACATTGTACAGATAGAAATAGACTGAACAGAATGAGTGAGAGTAATAGAGAGCGAATTTGACTTTGGAAAAGTACCAAAAGATCGACGCAAAACTTGGGTTGCATTCTTCCCCAAACTCCGGGAGACCACTATTTTGGTTCCCCTAGAAATCTAGCAAAAGGCCGCTAGGCCTGAAAATTCTTAGAATGATTTTGATATTTTACAGACAAATTTAATGTTTATTCTTATATAAATTGTACAGATAGAAATAGACTGAACAATATTAATGAGAGTAATAAAGAGCGAATTTGACTATGGAAAAGTACCAAAAGATCGACGCAAAACCTGGGTTGCATTCTTCCCCAAACTCCGGGAGACCACTATTTTGGTTCCCCTAGAAATCTAGCAAAGGGCCGCTAGGCCTGAAAATTCTTAGAATGACTTTGATATTTTACAGACAAATTTAATGTTTATTCTTATATAAATTTTACAGATATAAATAGACTGAACAATATTAATTAGAGTAATAAAGAGCGAATTTGACTATGGAAAAGTACCAAAAGATCGACGCGAAACCTGGATTGCATTCTCCCCCAAACTCCGGGGGACGACTCAGAGGTTCCCCTAGAAATCTAGCAATGAGCCGCTAGGCCTGAAAATTCTTAGAATGACTTTGATATTTTACAGACAAATTTAATTTTTATTCTTATATAACTAGGTGCTTCATTTCTTAGTAGATACAAATTGTATGTTTACATTCGGCAACTGTCAACAGACCTTCACATGAATTTCTATAATTGCTATTTAGAAGTGGTATATTTTATGAGTGCACATAATTCTTAATAAACTTACAATTAAGCTTTTTTTTTCAAACGCACTGTAAATTGTCATTGTTTCTTTCAGGATATAATTTTCTTTGTTTAGTACTCTCGTCCCGTTTATTGAGATTAAAAGGGACACTTCCTTTCGAGAATCATTTATTTTAGTCCAAGCCAGGGAAATACTTTGTACTCCTTTCTATTTCTTTATTCAATTTCACTCTAGCACAAACGCCTGCAACCTTAGATTCAAATGTATATATTCTTTCCAATTTTTCTTTTACTAACCTATAGTTCAATCTTTTTTCAATATAATTGTATAGAGATTGTCTACCGGGATTGTTCTCCTCCAAATATCATATAGAAAATATCTGTCAGTGATTTAGAATTCAGTAATAAAGATTTATAATATAAAGGCTGCTTTAACCACCTCATAATAAAGGAACATTCGAATCAGCAATATAAATGCAGTGTTCAGTATTTCATTTCAAAACAAGTATATTACTC
The DNA here is from genome assembly GCA_035222895.1 of Strongylocentrotus droebachiensis. NCBI lineage: Eukaryota > Metazoa > Echinodermata > Echinoidea > Camarodonta > Strongylocentrotidae > Strongylocentrotus > Strongylocentrotus droebachiensis. Next base: position 100,992 of record JAVYIG010006937.1, read on the forward strand.
AAATGATTCCGGTCTGTATCATTGACAAAATACAAAATAAACATAGATAATACAACAATACAGATAATATATTTGAGATTATGAATGTGCAATGTATTACTTATTAAAAAGAAACCTTACGCGGACGTCATTAACGCGAAAGTCTCAATTAGCTTCAAATACACGATGTTTAATCAAATAGAAATACAGAAAGCATCATGAATTTCCTTTAAAAGTAAATAATAATTAGTTATAAATTGGCTCCATAAAACATGTCGAAAAAGGGAACGTAGGCCATTGCTCTGTATGTCTCTGCCACGCCCTGCTGGAAAATTTGCTTCCCTCCCTCTGAATTTGTGTGGCAGAATAAGCTGCCTGCTATGCTAAAAACCCTCAAGTCAAAAGCGGGTGGGCTACACCCAAATGAAATATAACTTAAATATATATTAGTTATTGACAAGAACCAAACTAAGTATATTAAAGGTCGTTAAGTTGCTGACATTGTTCGAATGGCGAAAGACATTATTGCATTTATGTTGAAGAGAAGTGCAACTGGAGCAAAATATCCCTATTCCAAATATGATACGCAGGTATAATAAAAGTTAATTTGTTGGAGTTTATATCCATTGTAATAATTTATCATTTCAATGTCTTGATTCGTGTACATTCTTTTAATGAATTGTATATATCGTGCCAACATGTTTTAATTATATTGAATTGCTATTTACTTTAAAATTGTATAATTATTTCAAATACTACTAAATTTCCATCGCTCGAGCATTGAATAAATTGTATCTATCTCTCTTACCAATTATTTCTAGTTCATTATGACCTTTCAATTGTTCATACCACTGCTCATGCCGCTATCATCAATTATCTTACCACTGTACCCACAACCCACAATATTATAATATGAAGAGAATATTTCTTAGTCCGTATGTTGGCAAGTAAACATTTTTTTTAATTGGTATATAATTATTGACCAGCAGCACAAAGCTGAAAGGGTAAATTTACAAAAATACAATAATGTATATCTATGTACAATAGTATTACAAGGCATACTAAATAAATCGGTAACACAATGACGATACAAAACTGCAATTAAATATAACAATGACTGAAATACAAAGAAAACCCTAGACATACACTAAAGGATCAAGACATGCAGGCTGAAATAGTGACATTGATTTAATGACTCAAAATTTCTATAAAAATCTGCAAGAAAGTGTAGGGGGTTGATGAGAGTTACCTTAAGATTCTGGCAAGGTAAGGGGTGGAGGATTAACGATACCTTTCAGTATTACATTTACATTTAATTGTCTTTTTTGAAATTTTCTTTAAAAAATTATATTCATTAACTGTGATTAAATTGTGTATGGTATTCAGGCAGTAGTAACATGATACGTTTGAATAATTTTTAACTACATTTTCTGTAATTGTTTACAATGTATTTATTTTCAAATTGTATAATTCATGTGCAATTCAGTTGTGAAAATGCCATTCATCTATCTTTCTTTCTATCTAATTATGATAGTAGCTTTCACTACAGCATTGGATGTTATTAATATGATGTGCTTTGGTCCGTCTTCCCTGAAGTGAGTCGAGGTCCTGTACACGAACATTACAAGTTCGGTAATTGTAAATAGATGGATATCAGAAATGTTCCCAGTCAAGAGAAGGATACGACAAGGTTGCCCATTCTGAGCATTATTGTTTTTTGTTGGCACCTGAATTCATGGGTAATAGACTAAGGAAATATTTTGTTTCCTCTTTTCCTCATACGAGGCGCCTTATTACTTCATATGATTTTAACAACATTGCATCTAGAGAAAGATTCTAGAAAGATTCATCTTGATATTACTTCTTAATTTTTCTTGGTTTCTGTATTGCCAATTGACATAAAACATAAAATCGCTTTTGAAAGTCATCCAAATTGAATGACTATTGAAGGATTTACTTTTAAACTGTTTAAGTATATACACCTATGAATTGCATACTGTGCGTAAGCAATATGTACATTCATGAGCAGAGACTTCGCGTCATCAATGTTGAAACCAATTAGTATGATTGTTTCTCCTAACACAATATCTTTTTGGAACAAATTCATTACCAGACAGCGACTTGGCGACATCCAAGCAAAATGTGTATGAACGATTCTGGTTTATTACAATATGTACAAAGCATATCAGATGTGATTTTCCACTTATAAAGATTTATCTTTGAAAGGTAAAACTTCATGAAGCAATTTGAAATTAAATTGTCTTACTCTGTTGTCTTTGATCTGTTTTAATTTAAAACTAAAACATGCCTCCACTCAAAATTGATTGGTAGTTGCAGTATTTCCTGCCAAACAATGACACCGGATGATTTTCTTTTTTGATCTCGTTTGAACTCGTTCAAGAACATTTGAAGTTATCTAACAAAGAAGTAAGTTGTACCTAAAATAGTAAGGAAATATAACAGTGACTGCCAGATCTCACTTGCGCCAAGTTTGCTGTGAGGAATAAAATAGTGTTTTGAACAAAAACAGCCAGACAGACAAAACACACACACACACACGCACGCAAACACACGCATACACGCACACACGCACTCACACACACAAACAAACGGTGACAAATGTTTCATAATTTCCCCTTTTCTGATCTTGCATTGATTTTCATCAATATCGCTGAATGTTCAAGTGGCATAACCCTGACAATCTTTCCCTTTAGTACACATTCACTACCACCATCGTGTCATCATCATCATCATTATCATTACCTTAATCTTCATCATCATCATCATCATTATCATCATCATCATCATCATCATGAAGCACAACATCCGCCAATACGCACGAAGAGGACAGCGGCCACTCAACTTTTCGTACAAGAAGAAGACATTCCCGACAAAAACTAACAGTTTCGGTGGGCCTTGTCGGGAATGAAACGCTCATTCGTTTGCGTGTGCCTGTGTGTATGCGTGTGTGTGTGTTCGTGTGTGTGTGTGTGTGTGTGTGTGTGTGTGCGTGCGCGCGTGCGTGTGTGTGTGTTTGTGTGTCTGTCTGACTGTCTTTGTTCAATGCACTGTTTTATTCCTCACCCAGTAACTTGGCGCAATTGAGATCTGGCAGTCTTGTAAAGATTGTCTGATGTTCAGTCATGCACGCAGGGATTCAAATGAAAATGGTATCTAAATGTACTGGGAGAATAACTCTATCAAGACATATCATGAAACCATGATTAAATATTCATACTTCAAACAATACAACTTTTAAAAAGTGGGGAATTTTTTCTGACTCACTCTGTATATATTGAGTTTTCGGTTAAGATGGCTTAGTAGATTATTGGGTGACAGTAAAGGTCCATGGAAAGATATGTGTAATTAGTGGTATTATTATATCGGTGGCTTAATCTTCTGATAAACCTTGAATTAGATGCCCAGAAATTACAACTTCTTACCTGATTTCTATTTAGAAATATTACAAGCTTGGAATTTTGTGAAAGGTTATACTTGTAGAGAAAAGTATCCTTACAATAAAAATGTTTTCATTAGCAAATATGACATAATTTTTTGAATACGCAGTCTTTGTTTAACGCAGATTGGTTTAGTTGTGGAATAATTTATCTGAAAGACCCCTGAATATGAACATTTTTCTGTCTGTTAACGACTTGTCAGTACGCCTTTAAAACAAGGAAAAGCAAGTAAAATAGTGTATTCGATTGTATTAAACTGAAGAAAGATATTCCAAAGATATGGTTCAAAGATTTTACAAATGAAGACAATGAAGCAGTAGATCATAGTCCCTCCTGAAATTCCTCATTTTTAATTGGAAAAGTATCTGTTCTTATGAATGACGTAAGCAGCAATCGTTCCTATATCGTTTAAACATACATTCACCAATAGGGGCTGTCTTTTGGGGAAATATACTACGAGAGACTTTCCGTATTCAAAAGGAATTTACGTATACAAGGGAAAATATGTGTTTTGTATTGATGACACTGTACCTCAATTTTATTTGTTCTCACAACTCTAATTTGGTGGCTCAATATAAATATTAACATCAATTGAGGCACATACAAAATTGAGTTTGAAAGCCTTTGAAATACTAAATGCTAACTGAATGCATTATTACACTGAAAATGAATAACAAGATACGTTATCTTATCTTATACAAGTGTTTGCCCACGATATATGAATGACCTTTGACATAATGAAAAATGAATATCATGCCCATTCGAATTTGAGTGATACCAAATCCATGGCATATGAATAGTTATTTTGTTTTCAATCTAACATGCCGTCACCTTCTTAAAATAATGGCCTGAATCATATTTTCAAGATTTGAGAATAGTAGAGAAAACTGAACCAAACATAGGATAAATGATATTTTTGGCTTACACAGAAAGGTTTGGGGATAGATTATTGAAATACAAATAATGCTGCCCATCACATCTGTTTCATAAGAGGATTAGAATTAGATTCCCTTTTAAACATGCCGTTGTGACTTACCAAAGCAATTTTTACAGCTGACTTAGGCCAAATTAATCCTGGAATAAGTTTAGGTATAACAGTTCACTTCATTTATTCCCACTACAAACAATATAGTTGAAGGAAATTAACACATTTCCATTAAACAAAATCCCATGTTTCTCAGTCGTCTTCGTTAATGCCCGAGTCACATTTCTTGACATAAATAGTTAAACGGCCTAAGTCACACGCTTCACTTAGGCCATTATACTAAGCAGTATGAATGTGTTAAATTCAGCACATATTTCATTTAACACAAGTGTATAGCCTCATGAAGAGATGACTTTACAAAAACACCAATTTTCTTCAAAATGTGACCTAGGCTATTATTTTTAAAGAGTGACGATGTCAATTGTCGAACATGTTTGACAAGCATTTTAACGTTCAGAGCAACTCGTGTTGACAAGAATCCGTTAAGAAAGAATTTCAAAAAGATCTTGATAATCAAAATAACCGCGATAACCTTGTGTATAATTAGATAGATATAAAAATTATTGTTTCTCGGCATTTCTTTCGGAACATTTCAGTCGGAGTTATTAATGCAAACATGATGGCAACTGAGTAAAGTAATTATTATGAAGGTCACACTAAAGGGAATGATGATTATTTTGTTCAGTTAAAATCTGTAATCACTTTCTTGTATCTCTCTTTCTTTCTCTCGTCCCCCCTCTCTCTCTCTCTCTCTCTCTCTCTCTTTCTCTATGTGGCTCTGTCTTTCTCTGTGTCTCTCTTTCTATCTTAGATTTTTTTATTTTTTTTTAATATTTTGTTTACTGATGGCAAAGATTAACATCTAAGAAACAATGTATACGACAATGTACGCATTTTCTTTCATAATCGAGATAATAGGGATTTTACTATATATTTCTTTCTTTATAAGCCCATTGAAGAATAAATCCTCTTTTTTAAAGTTTCAAATGGTAAGTGACTTTGCTTATCTGATACCAGAAAAAAAAAACTGTTTTCAAAATTTAATGTTTGCTACCTCGTTGTCATGATTACATAAAGTAATCTACGTTTTGAAGAACAATAGAACGACTGTAAAGATAAAATATAACAAACCTCATTACTTATTCTTTGTGGTTCTTTTATTTAGCTGTTTTCTTTTTTTTTCTTTTTTCTCTCTCGATAAGAAGGGATTAAATGCAATGTTGTTTAAAACATTTAATTCAATCCTTAAAAAAACAAAATAATAATAAACGGGCAATTGCAGCTTTTTAGCGCCTTCTCTGTTTTTGTATAGAATGATATACTTTTAAAGGTAATTTTAATTTGTAGTGACAAATAATATCTTACAGAATTCAACAGTACAATTTGAACACATTTTTTCCAGGTTTAAGTAAAGGAATGTTCAAAATAATAAGAAAAACGTGTAATCACTAAGTACTGAGCAAAATGAAGAAGACATTCTCTGTAATGTACGATGCCGGGAATAATGCCACAATTGCATTGTCTTCATGCAAATATTCGTGGTGGCAAATTTCAGGGTATGCCGAATTTTTAAAGCAAATTTTCAGCAAGGCTGGCCTCATCTTTATCACAACACTTACAATTCTCGTGGAAATAAATACACTGCGAAGATAAATTAGAGATTAACGGTTGTGAATTAAGTTCCAATGACTGTCCTCTATTTTGAAAATTCGGAAAGGTTGAAAAAATGTCTCCGTCGAGAATCGGACCCCAAATAGGGGTTATAGTATTTCTGTAAAGCGCTTAGAGACATTGTAATGAGCGCTATATGTAAGCGGAATCTTATTATTATTATTAATATTAAATTTTTTTAAGGGCTATTCTATTTCACAAAACCTCTTGAACTGACTAAATTAATGTCAAATAATTATTTTGGTTTTATCATGACTGTTTCATATCTGATAAAGGAAGAACTTTTTTATCCGATTGCGTTCTCTTTCGGAAAGGGGTCCGGCTTTGAATCGGTTCGATTCCCAGCCGGCAAAAATGTAATTTTATAACGTATTAAATCTGCATTTGCCGCTCTCTACTCACGTGTAATAAATGGGTACCTGTTAATAACTTTTCCTTTAATGCTTTGAGCGTCTCGTGGCAGCTGGGCCAAAGCCACAGTTGTAATATATTTGAGCATTCCCTGGGGTGAATATATGCGCAATATCCGTTCATGCCTCTCTCGTATATCAAATATCATAATGATATAATGCTTAACTAAAACTTCAGCTTCATGCTGTATATATTCCACTGATTCACATAGGAGCATTATAGTTCGTTCACTTTAAGGGGTATCAATTAATGAACTAATGATTGAATAGATAAATCTTACCTTTTAACTGCATAATGTAATGCCGTGAAACCTTGCTCATCGATTTCATTTATACCAGCACTTGACTCCTTCATAAATGTATGTACCAATTGTTCGTTTCCTTGATTAACTGCGTCAAAGAGATCCATCGTCTCTATCTGGAAAATATTATATGAAAAGAGTAAATAAGGCTGTCAAAAATAATTGTTCATATCGATTATTCCATACCGTCGAATAACATTGTATTTGATGTACACTTACACTGAACAACTACAACTATTCACGCGCGTGCTGGTCGAGCTCTAATGGGTAAGATCAGCGTTTTTTCGGCCGGGGGTGCGGCGAGAGAAATTTAGGTACATTAAACAGTTATTTTGGAATAACGTCGATTTCGTGAAACACCATATATTAGAACCGCTTGCTAGTGTATGTAATTTGATGAGGAAATAACATTTTAAAGACGAAAAGTATATATCTTCCTCGCTCGCTTCGCTCGTTCGCATTTTTTTGTTGAAAACGGGCCCCAAAGTGCCCGAATATAACTCTATTTGACAGCGAGGTGCCTAATCAAAATTACATTTTTACAACTTGTTCGCTTCACACACTCACAAACATATATAAAAGGGGGAATTCAGGGCATCGGGATGCCAGAATATCCTCATATAATTGTATATTTGGGAGCGGGGTATCCGCATATATTACCTACTATCTAATCTATTATGTTGATTACAAAATAATTTTGTTAAAGTGTGTCGTGACTGAAAAAAGGTTAAAAAACGCTGGGTAAAGCTATGATCACAAATCAGAGCAGCGACCGACCGATCAGTAGCATGCTCGGTCGCTGCTGGAATTTAGGCATCGCCCAGCAATTAGGTCGGTGCCCGGGTGGGCGGCGACCGCCGAGGCACCGAGCGTATTTTGGGCGGCGAGTGAAAAGTGAGCAGGCGCCGCCCAAATTTTAACTCCGCGCTAAAACTTCAGCGGCGACCGAGCGATGCCCTAAAAACGAGCGGTGGCTGGACTGGGCGGCCGCCGCTCGGTGGCCGGGCAGCCGCCGGGCAGATTTAGTTAAAAACTCGCCGCTCGGCCGCCGAGCAGGCTACTTTTGGGTAATGTGACCATAGCATTAGACAATTTTTTTTTAAATTTAAGTTAAACTTAAAACTAAATTGTATTTGTTTCGCATGAAAGAAGTATCTTCGAACTTTGTATATGCACATTTGTAAATTGTCTCTATAACCAAAGAAATATCTCCGCTACTGAGTATTCACTCAGCTGATGAAAAAAGGCCTTTCCAAAATCAAGACGTCAAACAATTCATGTCACTGCCTGTTGCGAGAATTTTTGAAGACATCATTAATTCAAGGCAATGCTTTTACTGTTTATTTTGCATTCACTTTTTTGTTTAATAAACCAATTCACATAGCGCCAAAGACCGAGCCACGGTCTATGACCACCACGATCTCTGGCCATTGACTTATGCCGTCTAAAAGATGTAATCTCATGTGAGACTAGGCTTTAATCTTCAAGTTATATAGAATTAAAACGAACTTTTGAAA